>JAQQSQ010002620.1:0-10517 GCA_028627145.1 Eidolon dupreanum | reverse complement strand
GTCTTTCTTTTTCCTTAACATAGGCATTCATCACTATAAACTTTCTTCTTAGACTACTTTTGCTGTGTCCCGTAGGTTTTGGTGTATTATATTTCCATATTGTGTCTCAAGATTTTTTAAATTTCTCTTTTGATTTCTTCTTGGCCCCATTGACTGTTCAAGAATGTGTTGTTTAATTTTCACATATTTTTTAATTTTCCGCTTTTCCTCCCATTATTGATTTCTAGTTTCGTATCCTTGTGGTCGGAAAAGGTACCTGGCATTGTTTCAGTCTTCGTCAGCTTGCTGAGGTTTGTTTCCTGACCTCGCTCAGGCCCTGCCCTGGAGACTGTGCCGCGTGTGCTTGGGAAGGACGCGGATGGGGTGGCCCGTGTGTACCCGTTAAGTCCCTTTGATCTAGACGGTCGTTCACGTCTGCTCTTTCCTCACTGACTTTCTGTCAGGAAGATCTATCCGTGTTAAAAGCTCCTACTATGATTGCATTCCTAAGATGTGACCCCTTGACACCAAGACTGTTAGTCAAGGCTTGTCACCCCGGACACTAGATGTCACTGCTGCCGTCACTATCTCCCCAATGTCACGTGCAGGTGAAGTTGTACTGGGTAAAGGATGTCCTTTGCCCAAAGCTGTCACTCCCAGGCTTTTCTATGGGAGGGCAGGTCAGGGAACAACTCCCCTTCCGTGTCGGGCAGATTCGAGGGACCCGCGTCCACTCACATCTCCACCCTGACCACGGGCACTTTCTATGCTTCTCACTCCCATTTAGCCATGGCCAGAGCCATCTCAACCGGTCTGATCTTCTAGTGTCAAGTCTCAGAAGACACTTGGTCGCCCCACCCCGGAAGTCCTCCGTGCCCCGCTGTGATTTTGCGGCCCCCACTCAGCTCTGGGCCGCAGCTCTGAGCTTCACGTGCCCACGGATTTGTTAAAAAGGCAGCGAGACACGATGATGAAATCGAGGACAAAACGTTCAGGACCCTAAATCCCGTCGCTCCTCTTCACCTTCACCAAGAGGGACTCTACGTCCCCCCCAGTCACTGTCGCATCCTTCAAACAGAGCCTCACACTCATTTTAACCTAAAGGACGAAGAGCCAGGTGCAAGAAGCAGAGGCAGGGAGACGAGCACCCGTACTTTCCGACGGGCCTTCCCGGCACACCCGAAGCCTTCACGTAAATGTTGCGTGCCTGCGAATGGACGGTGGGCCCTAATGAGTGGTCACTGGACTGAATGGAACATGCCCAAATAGTACTAGGATTGTAGAGACATACACGGGAGTTGTACCGTCTCATTTAATTTTAACTCAAACATTTGAAAAAAAGTGAAAATTTATTGACTTAAGTCTTTGAAAAATGAAGCAAAAGAGAAATAATTTCAATAATTTAAAAGAAAGAAATAATTTAAATAATGCAACGATTCCATCCAACAAACACGTCTTGGAGTGCGTGACGGTGGGCGAGGCGTAGGCTGTGGCCCCGGCGGGGGCTTCCTATAAAACCTCACGTCGTGCTGAGTGCGAGGCCGGGGCCTCGCTGTGCGTGTCACTCACATGCTGTGGCCCTGCACGGGTCGGCTCCGTCTTCTGCTGCTCAGCTACAGATCCAGGTGCGTCCAGCCTCCGAGCAGCGCTGGCTGTTTTAGACGTGCTGGTGTGTAAATGTGGTCACCGTGTACCCGGCACCCCTGCTCCCAAGAACCTATGGACAGAAGCCGTCAGGCCATGGTACCACCCGTCTGCTGAGTTTGACGCGAGAAGTCAGGCTCAAGATGGTGGTGATTTGACTGCATGTAATTTTCACCTCACCTAATGTCTTTAGACCAACAGTCCCTAAGCTGTGTGGCACTGGGGCCCGGTGCTCCTGTGAGCATCTAAGGCCTGACGACCTGAGGCGGAGCTGAGGCGGTGATGCGGGCACTGGGGAGCGGCTGCAGATGCAGATGGAGCCTCACTCGCTGGCCTGTCACTCACCTCCTGCTGTGCGGCCCGGTTCCTAACAGGCCAGAGACTGGTTCCAGTCCATGGCCCGGGAATTGGAGACCCCTGCTTTAGACTGTACCATCTAGAGAGATGTGACTCCTTCATGTTAATGAGATTCTTCCAAATCTAAGCTTTGATTTAATAACTCGTGCGTCTTGACATGTCTCCTTATTTCATCATGACCGAACTCGAAACGAATGTAGCGTTGCTTCATAACCATGAATTAGTCACATGGATTCTGTTTCTTCGGCTGTAAAATCAACAGGTGATTCTGAACACGTTAAATCCTATTCTGTATGCAGAGTAATCTTACTGGGAGATGATTTGGTTAAAACTTTTTATGAAAATCAGAGCCAGGAAGCTGTTCTGTGACATGGAGAATAGTCAGACGGAATTGGGCATATGAGATTGCTGAGTGAATTATTAAGATTAATACTAATGAAACTCTATTTTTATGAGTTGTCCCTTGACAGAAATTCTTAAATAAAAAGATAGCTGTAACATCTCAGGCACAATTTATTGCATAGCCGGCAAATTTTGAAAAATACCTTTATTAAATTACCCTTGAGTCAAAAGCCTGTTGTCTGTGAAATTGTCAAATGAAATTATAACCATTTTTGATTAAAAAAAAACAGCTACCATTTATGGTCATGGGTTTAATTTGAGGACATATTAGAAAAATAACTATTTACAACAGTTTCATATAATTGAGGAATTTATCGGGCACATTTATAATTCCATTTACAGTAAACACAGGAGAATATAAAAATAGGGTATGGTTTCTGATTATTCTCTAGAAACACTGGTAGGAAATTTAACCCTGCCAGGCCCATAGTGAAATGAAAAAGTCATTCTTTAGTTACATATGTTCTGCTAATCTAATAAGATTTTTGCTAAAAACTCAAGTATGTCACAAAACATTTCCTGAGGACATATTAACATGTAAACTAATACAGATGTATTGAATTATATTTATTAACATATAAACTAATACAGATGTATTGAATTATATTTCTAGTTTGGAAGTTTAGGTCTTCAACATTGCCTGTACGTTGAAGGGAAGGCTGTCAGTCCTTGGGGAAAAAAAATCTCTCCCAGTTTAACTCTTTACAAAAAATTTCTCTTCTGGTGGTCGGTTGTTTTGCTCTCGTAAAGCATGCTTAGCCATTTGCCAGAGTCCCTATGTCCTCTGTGTATAGAGACAATTATCTAAGAAAATATCGCAACTCAGAAATTGGTCAAAGTTCATTGAAAACAACAGGACCAAAATTTAGAATGTACGTTATTTAAAATTAGGACTTAGGTTACTCATCTGTAATCAAATAACGCTTTGCTGTCTCAACCTGTGTGTTTCCGTCCCCAGTATTTATCGTTACTTCGCCGCCCGCCCCAGGTCTTGGGAGGAGGACAGGAGGACCCCACCCCGTCAGCTCTGGCCACCCAGGGCCGAGTGGTTGGTGAGAAGAGGAGGAGCCGGTGTTCTGCATCCCCGCCGCGCTTCCTGAGTTCTCACAGCGATCAACCAGCCTCTGCTTCCAGAACTTTCTTGGAGTGTGAGGCTGACGGACGCCAGCGGCCACGTGCACGCCCAGAGCGTGGCCCGCTCGTGGGGCTGCGCCCCGAGCAGGCAGACGCGCCCTGTCTCGCGGGCGGGGAGCCGGCGGTCTGCCGCGCAGAGGAAATCACGCGGCCAAGTCCCTCTAAAGATGCTCCCGCCGAGCGTCACCGCCCCGGCGTGCGGGAACAGCCCTCCTGGGCTTGCTCCTGCTCCGCGGCAGACACGACATGCGTTTTCCTGACGGGACGGCAGCTGTCGCCCACGTGCTGCTCGTCCGGAAATGGCATGACAAGCACTGGACGCATCGGGCTTTGCGGAGTCCAGGACACCACGGGCCAGCGACTGACCGCGCCATCCTCGCCGACCTCGCCGTCCTCGCCGGCCGCACGCCCACTCCCGTCGTGCTCACTCCGCGAGGGGTCGATGCCCCCGCGCTGCTCCTCGGCCCGGCCTCCTCCCGCCCTAGCGCCTCTTTGCGTCCACTTCCTACGCGGGACTTCGGCTCACTGTGATTGCTTTCAACCCCTTTGTATTAACCTTAGGCTTTGAACTTTGTCTTAAATGCTTTATAAACCCATTTTCATTACCCCCACCCCAATAAAAAGGCATACTGGGGCTCCAAATCCATTCGATTGCAGAATCCAGCCATTTGATTTTGAAGTGGATATGCATAAAAAAGGGAACATTTTAAATACACAGCGGTCCACACCAAATATCTGCATTTTCTCAGGTTAATTCTCTCATTACTCAATAGTCACTGACCACGGAGTGAATTTTAATTGAATTCGCCAAAGGAATATTCCTGAGGGCAAACGCAGTGTGCGTCCTTTGCAAGAAAGACCTCGCACTCCGTTGTGAATTTATGTAACCCAGGAACGACCAAAACCGTGTTCATTTACAAGGTCTGTTTATCCCGAATCAATCACGTGGGTGCCGTCAGCAGCCACTGTGTGCTCTGAGGGCCTCGCTGACTTCATAAACGAAAGAATGAGAGGGTTGGTTGAGCCGCAGCAAAACTTTCAAAAATACAGACTAAAGAAAAAGCATGTTTCTAAAGCCATTTCCTGAAAACCAACAGCATTCCTCTGGACGTCCGGGACTGCGAGTTCAGCGTCCCTGAACCCACTCCTTGTAAGGCTGATCATCGTGTGTAGGATGTTATTTATCTACGATTTGGAAACTGAAGTTGCCTTGGATAAGTCACTATTTTTTAAAATGATTGGATTTATTTGTCAGTGATATGAAGGGTCAAAGAGTTTAAAATATGATCCCAGTAATTTTATTTAGGAATACGTTTTGCCAGCAATCACAGGAAAACCTCCCACAGTGGCTTGAAAACGTGTTTTGGTGTTGGGTTGTGTAGCGGTGGGTCCTTGGCTCGGGGGTGACATCACGGTTTGGTGACATCAGCAGCCCCACCCCCCCGGCCCAGGAACTTTGACCTCATTAGCAAAAACGATACCGCGGGCTCCTGGCACCCCATCAGAAGCCGAGAATCGAGTGTCTGGAGTGTTTGGACGCGAATGGCAAGCGAAGGTTAAGAGGACTGTGAATCACTTCAGAGTAGTCAGTCTGCTGTATTTACAGTTTGTTCCTATTTCAGAATCTAAAAGGAAACAGTGAGAGATTACTCAAGATATTAAGAAAGACAAAGGGGTTTTTAAATAGTCATTGAGCATAAGATGTGCAGGATGGGACAGGTGGAGCGTGCTGGGTTCTGAAGCTGCCGAGGAGATTAAACTTGGTCCTCTGGGCTGGGGCCCCCAAACCCCGGGTCGTGGACTAGTTCTGGTACCGTCCTGGCCTGTTAGGAACCGGGCCGCACAGCAGGCGGTGAGTGGTGGGCCAGCAAGAGAAGCTTCATCTGTGTCTGCATCCACTCCCCAGCACCGGCATCACCACCTCAGCTCCGCCTCAGGTCATCGGGCGTCAGATGCTCACAGGAGCACCGGGCCCAGTGCCAGACAGGTTGGGGACCGCTGCTCTGGACCACTGTTCTCCACAGGACAGTACATTAGAATCACATGGATGGGGGGTGGTTAAAAATACTAACAGCCAGAGAAATCAGAACTTCTAGGGGTGAGCCTTAAACATCCTTATTTAGAATGTTCTCTGAGTGATTCTGAAGGGCTGTTGCAGTTCGGAGAAGTGTCCTCTGAACTCGATTGTACAGAATTGGAGATTTTAAAGCAAACCGCCTTCATTTAAACGTAGACGCATCCCAAACATGAACATGGAGGGAGACCGCCCAGTCGGCGCAAGTGTCCTCGGTGCAAGGTTTGTGTGGATACGTACTTAGTGAACAGAACTTGAGCATCCCTAGAAATCATTTGCAAAAATGTAAAAGTAAATCATTATTTGTAGACTTAATGTCTCTAATCTTGAGGACCCTGGAAGCCCAAAATACAAGAGCGTCAATTTTGAATTATGCGCTTTAAAGAATTTCCATGTAAAGCCTGATTTGTTTAAAAAAAAAACACACACACACACTTTAGGTGTTTTGATTTGTGCTGCAGAATTGCAAACTTGCCGAATTACCTATTTTAAGTTATGTCCAGTGTTACGTCGGACTTGGTCAGAGCAGACTAACTTCTGTAACAAACAACGCCCAACCTCAAGGGGTTAGGATGTGGTTTTCTTCTCTAAAACGGAGGAAGGAGGGAGTGTGGAGGAGACAAGGCAGCCTCAGGGATGAGGCTGGGCTGGACCCCACTCCATCGCCTGGAAGCCAGGCCCGTGGCCTCGCCCACCTGCCTCCGTTGTCTGCTCTGGAGGGGATGGGGCAGGATGGAGTCCGTGGGTGGCACTGTGTCTCTGTCAGCCACCACTGCTTAGACGCTCGGAACTGAGCTTTCAATAGCCTAGAAAGAGCCATGGAAAATTGCCCTAGAAAAAAACACACATAATCACACCATTTTGCATATAAATTCAAAGATTTTGTGGATTTGGCTTTGAAGCTCCACTCTCTGAATCTAGTTGACCATCTGGACTTGCCATGAGCACTTTGAACGGTTCCGGTGACTATAAACTACTTGCGCTTTGTCTGCGCAGCTTCTGGCGCTGGGCCTTCTCTGCCTGAGAGGACTGGAAGTGGCCATTCCTTCATCATTATTTTCAATATTGGAAGAACGTTTCCGTGGCATCCTAAGTCACAGGCCACAAACGCCCTGAGGGTTAGGTCGGTCTTGCAGAGGTGTTATTTTCTTGTTGTTTGTTGACTGCAGCTTGTACCCAGCGAGCTCCCTGGCTTGCGCCTTGCCTGGGCCCAGAGGCGCCCGAGTTTGCAGCCCCTTCTGTACTTCCGTCTTTTCTAGGAGTCACGGGTTAGAAGCAAGGTTACCCCGGGGTCCGCTGGGGTTGCGCTGGAGACTGCGTGCGGGGAGCTGAGCCGGGGATATGTGTCAGGTCCTCCCAGGGCGAGCAGGGAGAACCCCGACTGACCGGCCGTCGTGTCCACCCTGGGCAGGAGAGGGAGGGCCGACCCACGTCCTCGCCTTCCGTCCTCTGCTGCTCGCTTGCTCGCTGTCCCCCGGGAGCCTCACTTCCTGACTTGGCCTCCCGTGCTGCGCAGTTGATCAGCGAACCTCAGATGGTTCCACAAACACAGCGTCCATGCGCGTGATACGCGTCTCACGCAGCAAGACGGGACGACGGCGTTTGGAAAAACCGTGATGCCGACTCGACCACGCCAGGCGGTGAACGTGCCTTGAGCTTGCGGCACCCCGAGTCCGGGAGCATCCCTCCGAGGGCCCCGAGTCCGGGAGCATCCCTCCGAGGGCCCCGAGTCCGGGAGCATCCCTCCGAGGGCCCCGAGTCCAGGAGCATCCCTCCGAGGGCCGACAGCGTCCCAGCCTCCTCCGTGCCATTCTTCATGTGACTTATACATAATCCAAGCACCTCGTACTTACCCTCGTTGAATCTCTATTTGCTCAAACCCATCACCTCAGCCTTTAAAATCTCTTTGAATCCCGTTCCTTTGATCTAAGTTATTTGCTCTCTTTTCTAATTTTGAATCACTTACCAGTGCGATTATCAGACACTGTCGTTTCCAATGTTTCGGCTGCGAGAAGCGGAATCCAGGTCAAGCTCGTGTGAACGGCGAGGAGACCGGCGGCCAGCGTGATGGGCGCAGGGCAGACGTGGCCGGGCCTCAGGGCTTCGCGTCTGCTCAGGGTCGGCCTCGCCCA
Source organism: Eidolon dupreanum (assembly GCA_028627145.1). NCBI lineage: Eukaryota > Metazoa > Chordata > Mammalia > Chiroptera > Pteropodidae > Eidolon > Eidolon dupreanum. Next base: position 2,795 of record JAQQSQ010002620.1, on the reverse strand, counting down.
GGCGGCTCTTCCTTGTGGTCGGAAGATGCCGACAGGGCACAGGGGCTGCACGCGCTTCCACAGCCAGCGCGGGCAGGACCCACCGTCCAGTCCCAGACGCGTCCCCGGAGCGCCCCGTGTCACGTCAGCCCCCGCCCACGCTCGTGCCGGGGAAGCGTGGCCTGAGGTGCCCACGCCCGGGCTCTGAGCCAGTCTTGCCAGAGAACAGGCGTGGCTGGGTCTGGCGGAGCGAACCGAGTCCGCTCCGGGACGGGCGCCAGCACGCAGACCGTCAGCCCTCCGCGGTGGGGGTGGCATCCGGTGACTGCTCGGGACGCAGCCCCGGCGTCCACCACCATGGGCGGCTCAGCCTTTGTCAAAGCCATCGATGAGCAGCCGGCCAGACCTCTGCACGCTCCGCCTTCTCCCTGAACACCTGTCACCAGGGGAGTTCTCCCACAGCCACCCTGCGTCTGGCCCTGCTCGGCTTCAGCTCCTCCTGTTCAAGGTGGCACGCCCATCAGCCCCGCCCCCAAGCTTCTAGCCACTGTGCCTTCCCTGGCCTGCAGCGCCGCCTGGCACCCCGCCTGGCACCCCGCCTTGCACACTGCCCCGAGACGGTGCAGACAGCAGCATGGACCACGCCCTCTGGTCTCTCTCCTCTTTCTTGGGTCTCCCACAAAACCATGTCCCTTGATACCTGTGACATCCCCGGTGCACCTGGCACACAGTGGACGATCGGTCAATACTCCTTGAATCAAAAGATGTTAAGTGAGAAAGACTACTTGATTCTGCAATCACACCACTGGAATTCTTCCACATTAACATTAATCAGTCGACTTAACATCAATACAGTCAAATTAACATCAATGCAGTCGTCCAAAGACGGGTCACCACAGCGCTGCACTAGCACGGCCCAAATCCCGCAGAAGCGTGGCCTGGAATCGGACTCACTGCCCACACCCAAAACTCAGCGAATGTCAGAAGGCAAAACTCATTGCTGGGGCTGGTTCTTCACCAACATATATTGGTTTCTAAGATTACAGGTGCTTTTGTTTTTAATCCCTAAATGTCCACAATGTATCTGGTCATGACTAAAACGGAGATGGGAACCGACCGCGCCATCACGAATCCACGGCAGCTGTGCTCGGCCTTGGGCGTGACGGAGGGCCAGGCATCAGCACGGATGAACAGCGGGCGTTTGTCACGTTGCCAGCGGTGTCCAGGCCGTGGCTCTTACTTTTCATTAGTGTCACTTCCCGAGTATCGATCCTCACCCCTTCTCCCCCCGGCGCGTCGACGTTCGCGCCCGCGGTTACATGGGGGAAATCGGAAAGCACATGAGTGATGTCTGTTTTCCTTTTGTTATAAAGCTCTTCCTGGGTTTTTCTCAGAGAGACTAATTTCTCACGGTTTAAACTGAAATTACATCTTTCTCCAAGACAATGCAGAGTGAAAGAAAAGAAAGCCAGAAAAGCAATGTTTTGCACGAAGCCAATAGAGAGCAGACGGATTAGCTCTAAATCGACTGGCGGTGTCGGAGAAGTAAATCTAACTCTCAGACTCGGGAGCGAGAATCCATCCTTGTCTCTGTGGTTTAAGGACGACTTTGACAAGAAATTTAATAACACAAAGAGTGAGTGAGGTGCAATACGCAGTTTATTTTATGAAAGAGCTGGCTGAAAAAGTCACTAGACATAAGTCATTGTTCTCAGTTCATTTTTTCAAATTCATTGCATCTATTCATAAAAACAGTCCTCGCAACTCTGGCACCCAGAACAGAAATGGAAGGAGAGATGGAGACCCGCAGAGCGTGAGGTGAGCGTTCGAGGCTGAAAACACTAACGCAGTAGGTCCAAGGTGACAGCGTTGCAAACACTGAAATTAAAAATAGCCGATTTTGGGTGAGCTCACGGAACTAAACGTCCGTCCTCTCTCTGGAGTGCCCGTGTCCGAGGTCTCACTGCCGTCTCGGCCCACCCCGTGCTCGCTCGGAACCCCTGCTCGTTCCTGGGGGTTCCGACTCTTTCCAGCTGCTTCTTGGTGATGGGGCAGGTGGCAAAAGGTCACCTCTGGGCACACCCAGAGTTACGGCCACGCCGGGCTTCACGGGAGAAGGGACTGGCCGGATGCTCGTGGGCCGGGATGGCTTGGCACGGGCACACGGTCCTCAGGGGCGGTTGGATCCATGGTCTCCACTCCTTGGTTCCCGTCATGGCGACTGGTGTCATCAAGTGGACAGACCGAGCCTCGGGGTCAGCAGGCCACAGCCTCGTGGCCCCACACATCAGCTCGGTGGCCTGGGGCGTTTCCTGTTGCTCTGTGAGCCTCCATCAGAGACAAAGGTGAGGGCCGTGCTCCCAGCCTGGAGAGCTGTGGGGATGGTCTGAGGTCACATATGGGGACAGATGCATGTGTCACAGGCCCATGGGCGAGCTGCCTCCCCCCGCGGGTTCACATGTGGGGTCCTAGGTCCAACTGCTCAGGACGCACCCTCACAGAGGGACACGTGCCCGGGGCATCGCAGGCTTTGGCTGGCTCGCTCGTGGCCACAGGTGGCCTCCGTTTGTTCAGTTCTAAATGTCCTGCCCATGTCCTTACTTCTCGGTCTAAACGGCAACCATGTCCCATGCCCTCCTGGAGCAGAAGTAAGATAGGAACCGTGGCTTCGGATTCGGACCCGCGCAGAAATTCCATTTTGCCCGGGTGGACCGAGGATGCACAGCCCTACGCTCAGAATCTTCAAGCCGTTCGCACTTGACGCTGCCGCAGGAGCACGGAGGGCGCGGCCAGAGGTGGCCCTGGGCTCAGTGGCC
>JAQQSQ010002619.1:0-10518 GCA_028627145.1 Eidolon dupreanum | reverse complement strand
CAGGTCTGCAGTGACACACCCTTGTAGGCCACGAAGATGTTCCGAATAGAGTTTGCTTATAATTGCTTGGCACACAGGTTCTAAATAGCGTGTAAGGCAAATACTGTGAAAACCCGATTATATTTGACCTCATTCTAATTGCATGACCAAATGGCATGTTTTGGAGTAGCACTCTGAGTTTTTATTTCCAAGAGAGAATATTTATACACAGAAGAGGCTATTTATAGTTTTTAGGTTGATTTTTATTTTTTAAAATTAGGAGTTGTTTCTAATACTCTAATTTTATTTAATTTACAAATCTTTGTAAATCTGGTAAACACTTGTTCCTTGATTAATGTCTAATAAGTTGAATATATTAAATCTATTTTCAGTTTGGATTAATTCTGTAAAACGTTCTTGTGATTAATGTGCTGATTTTCTCTGTAATCATGTAAATGCCTCACACGGCAAACTCATAACCCTACCAGGCAAATCTTTGTAAGTCCTTTTAACAACTGTTACTTAAGTAAGTAAACTTACAGTGTCTTAAGTTTTCTTTACGTTACAGTCAAATTTAAATTTTTAATGACACATGTAAAATCACATTTAAAACTGGATCGGCACAGCTCAGCCGTCTCCTGAACGCCGAAAGCCCACTTGCCTTGGGCCAGGTTCTGGCGACACCTGAGTGTCTTTTGGCCGCAATGAGGGGTCAGCAGTCTGGGCTCCCCCAAAGGTCGTAGCAGCCTCTGCCACTAATCTTTACAACCGGATGGAATCCGGGGTTTGTTTCATATTCCTCTTGTCTGGGACCTTTCCGTAGCTGTTTTAATTATATTTTACTCAGTTCCTCATGTGTCTGACTTTCTAGTCATGTCACTCACTTGGGGAAGTAGCAGTGTCCTTCTGGTTTGCCAGTGGCAGTTCTCTTGCATCCAACATTTGAAGGCAAAGAATGACATCGAATCGTACTTGAAGGAGTAACGCCCACAATCCTTCTGGGGCGCAGAGCCCGTGTGAGCCTGAAACGTGGTCCGTAGGCACAGTCTCCTCCTCAGAACCTTTCAGCTTAGTGTGTGTGTTGGGGGGGGGGGGCGGGGCGAGGAGATTAAAATTGATTGCATGGACACTGTCGCCTGTCACAGAATGTCATGGGAGAGGCCCAGGTGGTCAGAAGGAGACGTTCTGCCTGAGGCTCAAAGTAGGCACAGGGACATTCACTGGGGCTTGCTCAAGAGGTGTTTGAAGGGAACTGGGAGCCTAGGAGGCCTGGGCAGGTAGAGGGCCAGGTGGGGGTGTGGGGTTGTCGCTCCAGCAGGAGCCCACTTGTGACTCTGGAAAGTGTAGGGAGTTGGGCTACGTTTTGGATGATCTTCTGTGGCTGACTGACAGGTGTGGCTTGAGCAGATGGGCGTCTGGAGCCCAGAGTGCTCTGGTCTGCACGGTGTTTTGTGGAACCGAGTGGGGGAGACGGCCCGACCTGAGCTAACGCGGGGTGAGCGGCCGTGACGTCTGCCCTGACGTCATGAAGAGGAGTGGGGCGGGAAGAGCTGCTCTGGCTGTTGATGGCCGTGGAGGACCCGAAGGCGGGGGGAAGTAGGGGGCCCTCCCTCCTGGGCTGTGAGGGGTCACCAGGAGTGGAGGCGAGGCCAGGGAACGGGGTGGGCGGGGAGTGTCACAGCCGAAAATGGCCCTAGGAGATTGGAACCTGGGAAATGTGGTCCAGGGTCTAAAAGGAATTATGCCTGAGGAGAGGCTTAGGAGCCCCTAGACAGGGTGGTGGAGAGGGATATGGGAGGTTCGGGCAGAGGACAGGAGGGACAAGTGGGTATTCAGTCCCAGGAGTCAGCAAAGGAGGGTGAGAGTCCACGGCGGGAGGATGGTGGGCTGAGAGACGAGGTGGCCCCGTCTCCCGGATCACCAGGAGTCGTGCACTGCTCTGGGGAGTTGGCAGGGGCTGGGTGGGACGGGGCGGGTGGGGGAGACGGGGTGGTGACCTTTCGACCCGGGAGCATTTTGACACACAGATGCAAACAGGTAAAGTGAGGCTTTTCTTCTTTATAGCATAAGTGTTGAGAGGCACCCTTCCTGCAGCTCGATCCCCTCCCCCAGAGAGGGGTTGGTGGTCACCAGAGCGGCTGTGTTTTCGGAGGGAGGGCACAGCGATCACTGAACCACTCATGGGGTTTTAGCTGTGGCGTAGTTTACAATAAAACAGAAAATCCCCCAAACCTGCCATTCTTTTCTAATTATGAGAATTAAGGTTTCTTAACTGAAAATTCCATTCGATCTCTGTTTATTTTGCATTATACTGCATAATACGTAGGGCGATACATAGTTTTAGTTAATGATATGTCATAATTTTTATTTAAGTAAATAATTTTCCGTTAAATAGTTCTTGATTAATTATGGAATGAAGAGTCACTTCTGTTTTCAGGAGAAGCGTAAATGAATATTCTTGTCTAATATTGAGAGAAATGTGCATGAGTTCTCGTTTTCAGATCCCTGATTCATTTTTTTTATTTGCGTTTGTGGAGCAGAGCCTTTGTGGAGTTTTCACGAAATCCGACAGAGAGGTTTAAAACTCTTCCTGCAGTGTATATGGCGATTAAGATGTCTCAGCTCAAAGTTTCCCTTGAACTCAGCGTTCACTCGGCAGAGGAGATCGAAGGGAAGGTGCAAGGAGGGACTGTCTCGAAGCTCAGGAATACCAGGTACTGTCACTGGAACATGGGGCTCCTCTTTAGCACGACATCCAGGTTCTTGACGTCGCGAACAAAGAACTGAGCGAGACACCGGAATGCAGCAGAAAAGGAAAGCTTTACGAGAAGGCGAGGTCCACTTCCGGCCGTGGAAGCAGGCCTGAGCCAGAGAAGCGGGCTCAGAGGGGCTGGTAACAAAGCGTTCGGGGTTTTTATATGTATTTGCTGTGGGCGGTTACTTTTCTTAGAGAGGTGGGCTTCCTCGATTGACAGCTAAGGTTGACAGGACTGTGATTCATCATTTGCTTTCCACATGTGTTTGTTCCCAGAATTGTTTGCTATAATGATATTAATGAACTGCCAGGCATATACATCATATTATAATGATGGTATGTTGAGGCTCAGGTAAACTGAAGATCGTTGGGTCTTTATTGCACAGGTGCAAGTGACTGGCTGAAACTAGTACCCAATTTCCTGCTCACTTGTTTCTTTCTCTGTGTTACTTTTAGCCTAAAAATGCCTTCTGGCTTGCTTAATTGTGGGCTGACTAGGGCGGACCCCTTCTAGGATAGGATGATCTCAGTGTCTTTGCAGGCAGACTCAAACCCCCCCTAACTATCTTGTCTAATCCTTTTCTAAGAGCCATGAACCCCCTTATTAGTATGGATGTTGAGAGACGGGAGGTCTCTTTTTCTATATCTGCTTCCTGCTGAGAAGGGTCCTCGTCCCTGCCTACTGGGGTTTCATGGAGCTCTTTCCCTTTCTGTCTTAGTCACAGCGGGGTCTTGGGTTTCCTGCTGAAGTGCCGCCTGAGTCCCTAGACAAGGAAAAGATAGAAACTGGTTATGTAAATCACATATCTATTAATTTCTATTATCGATTTGCCTATTTAGCAAGTAAAGGGAAACGGTTAATATATTTCTTAAAAAGTAAAAAAGACCTTTCGCCTAAAATCCCCTCCCCGCCTGGTCACTAAGGGCCCTGCCTGGCCAAACACCATTTCTGCTAACAATGTGCTGACGACCCTCATCAGTAGCCAGAGGATCTGAGTCCCAGTTTTGGGGCAAGGGTGAGTGCCTTTTTCCTAAAGAAAAGAGGAAAGAAAAGTTAACTAGGTTTACTAAAAAGATTAAGACCTCTGCAAGAACTGTCCCGCTTCATTTCCTGCTAAAAGATTACGAATTTTACAAGTGGCGTCGCGTATGGGTACTTCAGAGGGAGGCGGCGGGGCTGTGCACCTGCCTCCCCAGTTCAGGTGGTCCCCACGGCCGCCACCGTGCTCAGGCTCCCGCGGGCAGCGCTGGCTCTGTAGCCGGGAGAGCCGCCTCCAAGCCTGGGCCCCTCCTCTCCTCTCCTCGCTGTGCGCTCGGCCTGTCGGAGCCTCAGCGCTTCTCATCTGTTTATTTTCTAGTTTTATTGAAGATACGTCGCTGCGTTTAAGGCACAGAGCGTGATGGTTTGATAATAGGCGTTGTGAAATGATGGCCACAGGGGGTTCATCTGACCTCTGCCTCTCGTACAGATGCAATAAAGAGAGAAATTTTCTCCTTGTGATGAGAACTCTTAGGGTCTGCTCTCTCGCCAGCTTCCTAGCATCTCCTGCCTGGGAGTGGGAGCTGCGGCTCCGCCCTAGGGGCCCTAGGGCCGGCCTCTCCTCTGCCTGGAAGTTAAGAGTCTTGGACCACCTTCCCCTTCCCCCAATCCCCTCCCCACGCCACCTCTGGTAACCACAAGTCTGATCTCTTTTTCTATGAGTTTGGCTTTTTATTTTTTGTTTTGTTTTAGATTTCACATACAATCGAAGGCATGGTATTTTTGTCTGGCTTATTTCACTTAGCATCGTGCCTTCACGCTCCATCCATGTCGCTGCAGACGCCAGGATTTCCTCATTTTTCTGGCCGAGTAGCATCCTGTCGTCTTTGTCCACTCACCCACCGATGGGCACCGGGGACCAAGGTTGTTCCAGCGTCTTGGCCGCTGTAAATAATGCCCCCACGAGCATGGGGGTGCAGATGCCGTTTCAACTTTGTGTTTTTATTTTCCTTTGAATAAACACCCAGAAGTGGAATAGCTGGGTCATAAGGTGGTTCTAATTTTGAGTTTTCTGAGGAACCCCCAGTCCCGCCAGCGTGCACGTCCTTGCGGCGCTTGCTTGTTGTCCTGACGGTGGCCGTTCCATTCCAGCAGCTGTGAGGCGCTAGCTCACCGTGGTTTTGCTTTGCGTCTCCCTGACAACCAGGACATCTCCTGTGTCTGTTGGCCTTTGGGGAAACTCTGCCCAGGCGCTCGGCTGACTGTCAACTGGGCTGTTCGCTCTTCCGTTGTTGATGCCTCTGCGGGACGGACGGATGCCTGCGGCACAGGGCTGCGGGGAGGGTCCCGGGGAGTTGCTTACGCGGTTCCCGGTTTAAGCAGCAGGGGGCGAACCTCCTCGTCCTGTTCTGTTCTTCCTCCTTCCGGCCGTTCATGTTCTCTCCTTCAGCACGGTGGGATATTCTGTCCTTGGCAGAGCGGACGGTGGGCTAAGGTGGAGATGAGTTGGGAGCGCCTGGGTGCTCGCCGGCACAGCGCCCTCCCTGCGGAGCGGGCCTCCCTGCCCCCGGGCTGGCGGGCATGGCGGGCGGCCGTGCGGGCCCGGGCGGCCCAGAGCACTGGCACTCGCCACGTGGCAGCTGCCATCGAATTCCTGGGTTTTCTCCTCTTGGGCCAAGTTAAGTCACCCTTTCGTGTCTGTCACAGATCACAGGTCATGTTTTCCCAGTGGGAAATTCTCCCTGACCATTTCTCATTTGTTACCTGTTTAATGCCGGGAGGGGCTTGACAGGAACGTGAGGACTTGGCGAGGGAAGGGAAGGTGTCCCATCGGGTTGCATCTAGCGTGTGCAGTTTCGACCCCGAGTTTGGGGGAGTGGTGGGTGTGGCCTGGGACAGAGGACGCCTGTCCTGCTGGGTCCCTTCACCTGAGTCATTCTCAGTAAATGGGCCTGAAAACTGGGAAGAGAGCCAGACCAGACCTCCCTTGTAAGTCTTCCTCTGCATTTTAGAACAAAAATGTTTTGTGGGGAAATTTTATTTTTTTTATCGAATTTACGTTTCTTATTCTGGAATTGTAGCATTTACCATCTTAGTGCTTTAAGGGATGAATGCTGTTTTTTTGGGGATGATTGGAAAATCTTGTACGTGTTTTCCAGCAGCGTGAGCCAGGCTCGGATTTCTGTAGTGTTCTCAAGGCGAGTCGCTCACCTCTGAAACCACAGCTCCGCGAACATTGCAGGCCCTAGATGCAGCTTTTCTGTTCCCGAAGGGCGAGGTTCTAAAGCGACCTTGACCTTTCAAGTGTGTTCTGCAGGGCGCTGTGTAGCTGCTGGTGTGCCCGCCCTTCTAGGCGGCTCAGGAAGCCACCAGGCACTCAAGTTTGAGTGAGACAAAATCAAATTCGTCGTCTCGGGCTTAGGTGTTTCAGTGAAGTGTTTTTGCTCTTGCAGAAATGGCGGAGCAGGTAGTTCAGGCGGTAACTCACTCATGTAAACGTTTTCTGTGCGACACTCGACTTCCGCTGCTATTTCTAGGGTGAACGTGGACTTCCAGAAGCAGACAGTGGACCCCGTGCAGGTGTCACTGAGCACGCTCCACAGGTCCCGGGCGGTCACGGAGCTCCTACTGACGGTGGATGTTACCGAGGTAAGAGTCCTCCTCCCCCACCCGACCTGGAAGTGCCGCGGTGTGCATGACATAAAGCACGTGTGCGCCCGCAGCCTGCACACTCAGCGACCTGCCGATGGTGAGCTTGAATTACTGTACTTGTTAAAGAGGATGTGGCTGGAACCCAAAATGAAACACAGATATTTGTTCCAGAATCAGAGTTCAAGTTTTAAGATGTTAAGTATGTCTAAAATGCTAAAAGTCAGTTTGAGCCATAAGATACGTGTAGCAATCCTTACCGGTTTGGTGATAGATGCCTGTGTAACTCGGTTTATGACGACAGAGCTGGCATTGGCACCGTTCTCTAGGGCGTAAACAAAATGCCAGCTGCGATGCACCGGCGCTTTCTGGTAAACCCACTTCCGCCAGGAGACGACCCGTGGGAACCTGGGAACTGCTGGGGCCTCGGCAGCTGTGGGACTTAGGGTCTCATGGCCGCGGTGCAGTGGGCGGGGCTGCTCAGCGGGCTGGCCTCATGGGTGGCATGCCCACCCTCCACTTACCACTGTTCCTCTCGCCCTGGCCCCGGCCGTGGGAGGGCGCCCGCAGGCTCCGCGGTGGGGTGGAGGGAAGGTAGAGCAGCCTGGTCTGCAGGCCCCCAGAGGTGGCTTGCCCTGGAGTGTGCCAGTGCCCCGCGTCCCTGCCCCCTGAGGGGGTCCACAGTGTGCTCGCCTCAGTCAGCCACAGAGCCCCTTCTCTCTCCTTCGCTGTCAACGCCTGTGGATACCTCGGTACCCAGGACCCAGTTCGTGGCCGGCGGCCGGGAGAGCGTGCTGGCCCTGTGCTCTGAGCTCACGTTCTTTGTGGAGGTCCTTCCTGGGTGTCACTCTGCCTCTCTCCATTCTGTTTCAGGTGGTTGAAGTGGGGCACTTTTGGGGATACAGGATTGACGAAAAAAACTCAGAGATCCTGAAAAAGCTTACTGCTGAGATAAACCGCCTGAAATTGGTGCCCTTGCCCGTTCACCCGCATCCGGACTTGGTCTGTCTGGCTCCTTTTGCGGATTTTGATAAACAGAGCTACTTCAGAGCTCAAATCCTTTATGTTTCTGGGAATTCTGCTGAGGTACGTTCACTCAAAGGGAAATGAGCAAACCTAACAGCAGTTTATAGAAAATCTCTAAGTTAGTGGAAATCAAATATAAAACTTAGAAAAGCACTGTAGTAGGAAAGTTCTTTCCCACAGCGACATGGGGTTGACACTCAGGACCCAGAGCTGCGATGAGGGGGCAGAGTGGCTGGCGACATCACGGTGCCGGGCTCGGGGTGAGACACAGTGCGGCTAACGTGTGCCTTGCTTCGTTCTCCAGGTGTTTTTTGTGGACTATGGTAACAGGTCTCACGTGGATCTTGACCTTTTAATGGAGATTCCCTGTCAGTTTCTCGAACTTCCGTTTCAGGTACGGCAGGCGGGCCCGGGCCCCGGAGGTGTGGGCGTCCACGCTGGGAGGATCCCGGAGGCCAGATGGGGCCCAGAGCGGAAAGATGTGTTCTGTCACACTTGCCACATTTGGTTTCTGCTTTTTTTCCAAAAGCATTTGCCATAGGTATTTTTGCCAATATCGTTTTTGAAGTGAGTTAAAATATATGGAGAATTTCATGCTTAGCAAAAAAAAAAAAAAAAAAAAGTTTTAATTCAGCATTATTTTCTAAGTTTTCTGGTTATGTTGAAAGCAGACAAAATTTAGGTGGGCTGGAGACAGACCCTCACATACCCCTTTCTGTCAGTGTGGGGGCAGTTGGTTATTCCAGACTCACTGTTGTTGAAAAAGCAGAAGCCAGTGTCCTTACCTGTGGAATCGTCACTCAGCCCAGAATTGTTTTTTTTGTTATTTTTTACAATAAGGACAGCTCTTAATTTAGTTTGATCCCACGATAGAATGATCTGATGTTTAATACGTGATCAACAACCTATAAAAATGGATTAGAGGGAACCTCTTAAGTTGTTCCAGGGTGACAACCACTGTTTTCTCTAAAATCAAGAAGTTTGTTAAATGAATCAAATCTCATTTTCTTACACTGAAAATGTTTTCTTATTTCTACCCAAATACCTAATGCAGTTTTATTTCATTTTTTATCCTACGTAGACGTTACACCCTTTTTTCAGGTACAGTTGACATTGTTACATCGGTAATAATGTAACATTGCATTATTGCATTAGTATTACTGTAATAATATTACATGAGCTTCAGGCGCACAGCACAGCGGTTAGACGTTTATATAATTTACGAAGTCCCCCGGTAAGCCCAGTGCCCACCTGGCACCACACATGGCTGTCACGGGAGTGTCGACTTTGTTCCCTGTGCTGCCCTTTATAACCTGTGACTGTTTTGTAACTGCCACTTCTTCTCTACCCCTTCCCCTTTTTCTCCCGGCCCCCAGGCCGCCTCGCGCCTGGCAGTCATCACTTTGTTTTCTGTCATGTGCGAGCCTGTTTCTGTTCGTTTGTTTTTTGGATTCCACGTGTAGGTGAAATCATACGGTGTTTGTCTTTGAGTTACCGCCCTCGGCATAACACCCTCCAGGTCCATCTGTGCCGTCGCAGGCAGAGTTGGCTTTGCAGGTTTTCCGAGAACACTGGTGGGGCCCGTGGACGGGCGCCCCTCGGTGCTGTGGGGCTGAGCGTTCGCCCTGCCCTTCTGTCGTAGGCCCTGGAGTTTAAGATCTGCAAGATGCGCCCGTCGGCCCGGTCCCTGGTGTGCGGCGAGCACTGGAGCGGCGGCGCCAGCCAGCGCTTCGCCGCCCTGGTGAGCGGCTGCGCGCTGCTCGTGAAGGTCTTCTCCGTCGTGCACAGCGTCCTGCACGTGGACGTGTACCGCTGCTCCGGCGTGCAGGACCTCGTCAGCGTGCGGGACGTCCTCATCGACGAGGGCTACGCCGAGCTCGCCGACGAGTGCTACGAGTCCAAGGTGCGCCGTCCCCGTCACGGGCCAGGGGGCGTGTGCCCGCGTCCCTCCCCCGTTTGGTGTCCCTCGGTGTCCCCGTGTTAAGATCAGCGGTGCCATCTTCAGTTTCTTTGAGGTTTCTTGGAGACTGACTGTGGGAGCTGGTGTTTTGCTGGTTTCCTGTTGTCAGACTATTTTTTTCTTGTTCTTAGAATAGAAATTAAATGTGAAAACATTTTTTCTTTGGGGAGGTTTTTAAAAACGGATTCCAAGGTTTACTTCCCAATGAAAGTAGTTAATAAATATATGTTTCAAATATTTCAGACATTTCAAATGTCTTTGAATGATTACTTTCAAAATCAGTTCCAAAGCTATTTTCCTCGGTCTGAGGTTTCAGAGATGCCATTTCAGGTCTGCTGCTGAAGGCCATCGATGTCCCTTCTGTTGTTTCTGCTGGGGGTGATGGGGGTGAGGGATTGGGGAGGGGACAGACATCAGCGGAGAGCTGACTGAATTTTGTATTCCCGGGACTTCTGGTAACATCCCCATATGAAGCTGAAATTTTGTGCACAAAAAGTTCCTTTAAAAAACGTTTTTCTTTTTTCTTTTTTTAATTACTTAATTATTTTTATGGTGACATTGGTTAACAAAATCCAGTAAGTTTCAGCTGTGTGTTTTAGCAGTAAGGCACATGTATATTTACAGTGTGTTCACCTCCCATAGTTAGATTTCTTTTTTGTCACCATGTATTTGACTCTCTTTACCCCGTCTACCTCCCCACTAAAAACCGTTTTTTACTCTTTCCTTTCTATCGATGTTTGAAAGATAGTGAAGGCTAATAAATTGAGCTTTTAATGAGTCTTGTCTTATTTCTTTTGTTTGAATTTAAAATGTACTCGATAAAATTATCTTCTGGCACCATGATAATGTAGCGATCAGCTAATTTCACGCCTCCGAAATACTTTGATTAGTTTAGAATAAAGAGCTTTTGTTATAGTTTTTCCTTTAGCAAAATGAACTTCTCTCCTTTTGTTCAGCAAAGCCATGAAGTTCTCAAGGGTCTCTTTTCCAAATCAGTTGAAAATGTGACAGACATGTCTGTGGCGTCGCCCGGGAAAGATGAGGAGAAACACCTGATTCGGGTTTTGTTGGACGGCTTCTCTTCCCGGAAGCTCGGGGCCCCAAACTGCAAGGTAACCCGTCTCCCCACCCGGTCCGCACTGCGCCCGCTTAGCGCTGCGGCGGTCCCCT
>JAQQSQ010002618.1:0-10519 GCA_028627145.1 Eidolon dupreanum | reverse complement strand
GACCGGTGTACGCAGCCACATAGCGCTCACCTGTACTGCAGACCGTTCCAAGTCTGGGTCCGGGCTGCTCAGCGGGAGGGAACGACCTCCTAGCGGCGACGAGAGCAAGAGCAGGAGAAGCGGGAGCACCTGGGGTAGCGCAGTCTGCGGGTCCATGCTGCTGGAGGGGTAAACGGAGGTCGCTCTGCTGCAGAACTTGCGTTTCGTCTCACCTCCTCTTGGCAGCCCGCAGGTGTTCTCCTAGATCCTCAGGTAACCACGCCTTTTATCCTGGACCTAGGAGCTGGGCTGACCCTCCCCTCCAGGGCTATCTCTGATTTATCAGCCACATTCCCTCCCGCTTATCTCAGGGTGGGGGAATGCACCCCTCAGTACTTGCCGGGGTTGGAGACTGGAGAGAGCAGGCCTTGTATAGAAATGGGCCTGGCCAGGGGCGGGAGCGCGCGGGGAGCGTAGTGGACCGGGGGAGGGGGGGGGGCGGGTGACACTAACAGGTTCCTCGCCGCCTGCTTCCTCCTTTCCTGCAAAAATCCCGGGGGCCTTAGCGTGGCGCTTTCCTCTTTCCTCCCCACCCCCGACCATTCCTGGAGAGGGAAGGAAGAACTCCAGCGTACAAAGGGCCGACGCAAGTGCGGGGTGCACGGGGTGACTCAGCGAGAACAGCCCCAACCAACACCCACCACGGCAGCACGTCTTCCCTTCGCCGCGCGAGTTCGCTCGCCAGCCTGTGAACTCCGCAGCCTCCTGGCTCTTTGCATCCTGCGGGGCTGCGCGTCTTCCCTGCATCCTGACCGCTGTCCGTGGTTCTGATCTCCCTGAGCGATCTCAGCGCAAGATTCCTTGCGCCCTTCAACGCAGGTCTAGCCAGAAAAATAAGGGCGGGATAGGGGCAAGACCTCTCTCTACACCACCATCCCCCGCACAAGAAAGCTAATTCTCCAATGTCACTGATTAAAAGCCTGGGTATGACAAAGAACTTCTGGAATGCTGACCCTGCTTCTATCCCTTACAGGGTAGAGGTGATTTGGCTGGAATTTTGAGAGGCAAGGCCTAGAGAAGAAGTCATCCAGGAATGCCTTCTGTCGAATCTCCTCCAGGTACCAACACCTCCTCTCCATCACCCAGCCGACATATGACGAAAAAAGCAAGAATGACCGGAAGATGATTATCTATTTGGTGGGACAGTAGAGGTGTGCCCTCCCCAAGGTCCCCTTCATCTGATCATGATGATCAGATGCTTTGAACATCCCATCTGTGATTACAAATGAGGCACCAAAGAAAAAATGGCCCTGGAAAGAGGCATAGCAGATTAAGTCCCCCCTGAGAGTGAGCATGACCGATGTCATCACCCCTTCCAGATAATTTGTGTTAACGAGCAAGAGGATGAGGGAGTAGGGTTGTCCAGGAAGTGAGATCAGTTATGACAGAAGCGGAGAAAGAGGCAGCAAGGGGAAGAAGCTGTGACCTCTAGGCAAATCTTGCCTTAAAAAGCAGCATCTGTCAGGTACGGAGTGAGAAAAATAATGTTCCTCGCTTTTCAGATGAAGAAACTGAGCTCCGAGGAATTGATTTACTTTTTTAGTGTCACACAATTGACAAGTGGTCACTCCTGGATTCCAACCCAGGTAATCTGATTCCAGATGTGAAGCTCTTAAACATAGCTGGAAGAGATTTCAAGGTGTTTCTACTAAAAGAAAATTAGATTAATGTGTTGTCATCTCTGAAGTTACAGGAAACTGTGCTGTGAGGAATGTGTAAGTCTGATGGCTGTGTGTGTGGGGGGGGGGGGAAGGATGCACACACACACCACAGGAAGGATATTCAAAGATCAAGTGGCAGTGAGAGAGAAGACAAAATCTGGTCAAATGCAGAGCTGAGTCAGAGGGTTGGGGCCTGCCGAGAGTGTCAAGATTCCCTCATGCTGGGTGTCACGGAGTGAAGAGTTGGGAGCAAGACAGTCATTCAACCAAAAGCTATCAAGAACTGACACTGCTTCTAGCCAGAGCCTCTCTTTGCTCTTCTGTAAAATGGACATATGTTCCCTCTTCACAAGCACTAAAAGGGAGAAAATGATGTCTGCAAAAGCCCAAAGCAGTGTGGAAAGAATTCGGAATGCACGTAAGAGTTTTTGTCCTGATATCTAAGAAGATTGTGATCCCACTGGGGAAACAGAGTGACCCCAGGGAAAACAATTAAGTGTTAAGTGCTCTGACAGAGCTGCTACCTGCCCCCAATGGATGGGATATGGGAAAAGACTTTAGAGAGGACACAAGACTGAATACATACTTCAGGGCCCTCCATCCAGGGAAGGACAATATATTGTCAATCAGCTCTCATAGCAGATCATTTCCACAAACATTTCTTGAGTGCCTACTGTATGCCCTGCATGTTCCACTTCTATTAAACAGAGCTAATCATACTATCTATGTCATAGCATTACCACCCAAGGATTAAATTAGATGCTATATATGTGGCAGGCTGAAGAATAATAGTTTCCCAAACATGTCTGTGTCTTAATGCCCAGAACCTGTGAATATGTTACTTTACATAGCTAAAGGATTTTACAGGTGTGGTTAAGTTAAGGATCTGGAGGTGGCAAGATTATCGTATATTAGCCAGGAAGACCTAATGTCATCACAAGAGTCCTTATAAGAGGGAGGCAGGAGGATGGGGACAAGAGAGAGAAAATGGAAGGATGGAAACAGGTCAAGGAGGAGAAAAGATGCTACATTGCTGGCATATTTGAAGATGCCTTTGAGGATGGCGGAAGGGGCCACAAGCCAAGGAATGTAGTTGACCTTTAGAAGTTAGAAGAGGCAAAGAAATCGATTCTTCCCTAGTGCCTCCATAAGAAACATACCTTGCTGATACCTTGATCTTAGCCAAAAGAGACTTATTTCAGACTTCTGATCTCCAGGTCTGTAAGAAAATTAATGTGTGTTATTTTAAACCGTTAAGTTTGTGGTCATTCGTTTCAGCAGCAACACAAAACTCATGCAGTATATATAAATGATGAGCGCAGTGGCTGGCACAAGGGAGCCTGCAGTAAAGGTGGCCGTGATCGTGGTGCTGGTTCTCACCAGTGTCAAACCTTGGGTGCTGGGTGCCAGGTGCTGGCCACTGAGAAAGAGAGAAGACCCTTAATATAGGCAACAAGCCTTCATTGAAGGCCTGGGGTCCCAGTGGTCTGGATCCAATGCCACCTCAACCTTCTGCGACTTCTGTGACCTTGGGCAGCTGCTTTATTCCTCATGTTCTTCAAGTCAGCCTCACGGGGCGGCTGCGAGGATGAAATGGGACTGCGCGGGCAAAACTAAGCCTTCAGCTGGGAGGTGGGAATACAGACTGAGGAGCATACAGTGTAGAGAGAAAAAGAGACCAAATCGCAGCTTGCCCCCACCCCCTCCCCTCACTACCACCACGAGGATGCCATTGCGACCGATACAGCGTCTTCACGGAGCGAGTTGCCTCCCACTCCGAAGCCGCCCGCCTTCAAGGGCGCTGAAGTCGCGCGTCTGACCATCATGCGACCGCCCGGGGACGGGCAGAGCGGCCCTTGGCCGAGAGGTTCGCACCTGGTCGCACCGCCCCGCAGCCTTGGTGGGTAATTACGGTAACGCCGCAGCTGCAGCAGCTCTGGCCTGTGCACCTCTCCCCGCTCGCTCGTCGCGGTGGCTCTGCAGGCTCCCCCCACCCCGTCTGCCCCCCCATCCCCGTCCCTCCTTTCGTGTCAGGGAAGAGCGCAGGCTCTCAGCGGAACCCCTGATCCCAGCCCGGCCTCCATCACTGAGCTCCCAGCTCTGCGCAAGCGCATCCCTTGTGCCTAAGCTGAGACTCCCCGAGCCAACCGAGCAGGCGGGGTGAAGGAAGGGTGAGGTTTCCAGCACCAACGCTCCCAGCTCCCAGCTGCGCCTCCTGGGACACGTCTCTGAATTTCTCCGTGCCGCTATTCTCATATCTATAAAATAAAAACGATATGGTCTTCGTGACGATTAAGGGCATTAACTCACATACAGCGCTCAGAACAGCACCCCGCAGGTTAATGACCTCTCAGAAATCTCGGAGGCTCTTTGGGCACTTCCTCTTATCTCTCCTCCCTGATTCCGGTAGCGGATTCTTGGATGATGGGACTTGGAGCCTCCATCCTCTCCTTTCCGGAAAGTCTATAGAATCTTTCCCAGGAGAGCTTCACATTAGGACCTGACTTCAACCATCAGACCTTTATTAGACAAACTCGTATGACGGGCCGTTGTCCCTGGTTGCCCCTTTTCACAAGGCCATCCTCTAAAAGTTTTGCAGTCAAGCTGCTTAATTTTTACTCTGCCCTTGGCAGCCTTTCTGTTCCAACACCAGGTCAAGGTGGAGTTCACCTTCCCATCGACACTCAGCTCCTGGAAGACTGCTCTGCACAGTCACCTTCTTGCCTACGACATGGTGCCACTTCCACTGGGCAGAGGACACGTCATGGCAGGACGGAGTCTCAGAACATTTCTTTAAAAATCGGTTCCACGTCAGGTCAGTCCCGCCGCCCCCCGCCCCCCACCGCCCAGGACAGGATTTTAGGAAAGATGAAAGTGCCCTTAGAGTCATGTAGGGTGTGAATGTCACCCCCTGTTTGTTTTGCTTGTTTTAGCAGCAGAATCTTTTACATAACAAAACAACCCAGAAGCCCCTGTGGGTGAGAGAAAGGAGCTCAGAGCTGCTCTGGTTAGAACAGTCTCTGACTCTCCTCAGTTCTCTTCCTTCTCCCCCTCACCCCAGGGCATCTTGGCCTTCACCCTGGAAAACATCACCTCTAGGCCCCCTCCCTATTTTACAGATGAGGGAACAGAGGCCAGGAGAGATAAAGTCCTTGTCCAGGATCACAGGAAGGCAGTGTTTCCACAGAATCAGCTGTGAGGTGGGCATAAGGTCAGGGTGGCTGTAGGAACTGTGTTGACCAGTGCATACAAAGGACACATCACACAAGGTGACACTCACACTCCCAGGCTTTCTAGGGGCCAGCTGCTTTTTTTATTCTGAACTAATTTCCAACTTAATGGAAAAGTTTCAAGAGTAAGCCAGAGAACTCCCACACACCCTTTAGTCAGAGAAAACCACTGAAAAATATTTTGCCACATTTGTTTTCTCTCTCCCGGATTAGTCAAAATATGACGCTTAAAGCACAGGCAACTGAAAAAAAAAATAGATGTTAGATGATTTCTCTATACAATCTAGGTTTTCACACTGATGTGCATAAAAGTGTTCAAAGTAATATCTTCTGGTATTTTAACTTCCTTTCTTTTGGTAGTTACTGTTCTTCTACCCATATCCCCAACTTTGTTCTAGTTTTGGCTCTGCATATAAATATATTAAATGCTCACTGTCAGTCAGTCTCTTAACCTACATTTCCCCAATTACCTCCTGGCTGAATCAAGCTCATCTTCTAGTAGATTTCTCCCAAAAGGCACTTGTGAACTGTAGTGCTTGAGTTCAAACCTGTTCTTCAATGCTCTTGAGATTTGAAGGACAACTTAACTATATAGAAAGCTCTTCACTCACACTTTATTTCCTTGAATCTCTTTAAAATATTGCTCTGTCTGCTGTCACTTTGCTTTGTATATGGCTCTTAGGATGTCTGATCTGAGCCTAATTTATTACCCTTATAAATTTGATTTTTTTTTTTTAGCCTGGGTGACTCAATATATTTTTTCTGATAACTTTTTAAGTGGTTCCAAATGTTTATCTTTTTTTTTTTTACAATTTATTTATTTATTTATTTATTTAACATTTTATTTATTTTCCCCCTCTCCCCTCTTTCCTCCCCTCTGGTAACCACTAGTCCATTGTCCGTGTCCATGAATCTCTGTTTGTCCTGTCCATTTGTTGCTTTTAGGTTTATATCTCACACATAAGTGATATCATGTGACTTTCAGTCTTTTCTGTCTGGCTTATTTCGCTTAGTATGATTATTTCAAGGTCCATCCATGTTGTTGCAAATGGTAGTATTTCATCTATTCTTATGACTGAGTGATAATTTTTTATCAGTGTACGTCCTTGAGTTGAGAGTTTCAGATCAGTTTCTTGGTTTTCTAGGAATTAATTTTCTCTTATTTCAGAATGATTTTCTTGCGTTATAGTTTTTTTTTAATATTCATCATGTTACATTGTTTTGCTTTTATTCTTCAGGAACTACAATTATCTTTATGTTGGACTTCCTTTGCCTGTCTCTATTTCAACCACTTTTTTCCTTTTTACTTCTTTGTTTCATTATCTCCCTCTCTCCCCCACCCCTCCTTTCTTCAATGTGCTTTTCAGATATTCATTTGAGACTACGGCCATGCCACCCTGAACATGCGTGATCTCGTCTGATCTCGGAAGCTAAGGAGGATCAAGCCTGGTTAGTACTTGAATAGGAGACCATTTAGGAAGACCAGGTGCTGTAGGCTTTAAAAAAAAAAAATTCATTTGAATCTATTCACTCCTGGGCGCCTTATAATTCATCCTTTATTTTTAATATGATTTTGTCTTTATATTCCATTTCTTCCTTGAATTCCAGCAACTTTCACTGCATTTCTTCTTGTTTTGTGTCCATCTTTCTTCTTAGTTTTTAAAGTGCTGATTTTAGGGTTTTAAAAAATGGTATAAAGCAGGTTTGATTTTTCGTATTCCTGGGTATTACATGGACGAGATTCCTGGTTCAAAAACAGCTCTTCCTGTCAGTGAAGTGCAGTTTTTGAATGGATGAAGTTGGTAGGGGGGTGGGGGAAACGGTAGGGTTGACACGTCTTGTTGCTCTTTGGTTTCTACAGGATTGTCAATCCTTCCTATCCTACGGGAGTCTGTGTAGGCTGGCATAACAAAGTACCATGGACTGAGTGGCTCAAACTTTGCAAATTTATGTGCTCGTGACTCTGGAGACTGGAAGTCTGAGATCAAATTGTCATCAGAATCGATTCTTTCTGAGTCCTCTCTCTTTGGCTGTAGGTGACCCTCTACACCCTGTGTGGTCACATGGTCAATCCTCTGTGAGTGTCTGTGTCCTAATTTCCTCTTCTGATCAGGACACCATTCATTTTGGATTGGGACCCATCCTAGTGACCTCATTTTAAAGACCTTATCTCCAAATACAGTCACATTCTGAGATATTGGGTGGGTGGGACTTCAAAATATGAATTTGGGTGGGGGGACACAATTCAACCCTCAACACCATGTCCCTTTCATTCACAGCCACATCTCCAAGGAGAAGCACCATTTCCCTATTGTTTTGTTATCTTTTGCTGCATAACAAACAACCCCAGAACTTAGGCCCTTAAAATAACAATCATGTGATTGTGTCTCATGATCATAGGGGTTGATGAGGCTTAGCTGCCTTGCCCTCCCTTGGAGCAACTCATATGGTTGTCATCAGATGATGGCTGAGACTAGAAGTCATCTGAAGATTTCATTCACTCTCTGTTACCTGGTCCGGAATGGCTGAGACAATGGAGGCTAGCTGATGACATCTCTCTCCTCATGTGACCAGGCTGAGCTTCCTCAGTGGAAGCAGCTTCCCCCACAGCAAGTGATCTGAAAGTAGAAGCTGCCAGTCTAGGCTAGGCCTAGAGTTGGCACAGCATGTCCGTCCATCAACATCATTATCATTATGTAACCAATATTCCATTAGTTAAAACAGTCACAGACCCACACAGATATAAGGGGCTGGAGAAATGGATTCTACCTACCAGTGAGTGTTAAGGGGCGAATCATGTCCCCTCAAAATTTATATGTTGATGTCCTAACCCTCGGTACCTCAGAATGTGACTTTATTTGGTCACAGGGTCTTTACAGAGGTCACCAAGTTAAAATGAGGCCATGAACATGGACCCTAATCCAACATGACTAGTGTCCTTACAAAAGGGACATTCTGACACAGAAACATGTTGAAATGGAAGACAAAGTAAAGAGACATAGGGAGCTGACAGCCATCTATAAGCCAAGGAGGAAAGCCCGCAGCAGACCCTCACAGCCCTCAGAAGGAACCAACCCTGCTGACACCTTGATCTTGGACTTGTAGCCTCCAGAACTGTGAGACAACACATTTCTGTTGTTTAAGCCCCCAGTCTGTGGTGCTTCAGCCTCAGCAAACTACCACAGTGGGAAAATGGCAGGCGTCTGTAAAAAGGGAAGGAATGGTAGAGACCGTCTTGGAAATAAGCTACTACAAGCATTAACTGGGTCCTATCCCAGAAGCACTGCTCTTTTGAGGCTGCCAGGTCTAACCTATTCACTTTCCAACTCCCTTCCCTATAGCTGCTGCTGTGAACTAGGAGTCACAGACCTGCCTTTGGCATTGGGACACTTAAGTGGACTTAAGCTTTTGGGGAACGATTTTGTCTATGATCTCTGCTTTCTCCCTTCTCTTTCTCTACTTCCTCTTCCTCCTCCTCCTCCTTTCTTCTTGTTCTTCTTAGAGAATCTTTTAAGCCTCCCTCCCCTGCTGGTCCCACCTACAGACTTGCAATGGCAATGCAGCTAGCTGTACTGGAATTTGATGTCTGGGGCTCACAGGTAATTTGTTGTGTTCTCTGTCTCCTAGTGATGTTGAAGTCCTGCGTCCTGTGTAGTTTTATTTGCATTCTTTGTTGACCTTCTGTGTTTAGATGCATTAACTCAGTTAATCCACTTGAGTTACACATTTCCTTGATAACTGGTAGTTGCCTTTTGCTCCGAAAATCTTCAGTTTGCCCTGAGGATCCATCCTTCACTCTGCTCCACCCTGCTCAGTGCCCCAGGAGGCTGACTTTTCTGGCTTATAAAGACTGGCTTGTGTGCTCTCTGGCTTCATGTTGGAGTCAACCAATGGTAGGGGCAAAATATCAAAGTGAATAACGGAAGAGGTCAGGGTATTTTTCTGCCAGCCCCGCCCTGTCCCTTGGGCACCTACCTCTGCCCAGTCCTCTCTGTCTTAGGATGCTTCGGGCTTAGGAATGGTAATAAAATGCCTTTCTCTGGGATTTTCACTATGCCTGTTCTGGACATTCACACGAATGAGATCATACAGTATGTGTGACCTATTGTGTATGGCTTCTTGTTTTCAAAGTTTATTCATGTTGTAACATTTTGTGTCGGTATTTCATTCTTTTTCATAGTCAAATCATGTTCCATTGTGTGGACATACACATTTTGTTTATCCATTCCTCCATTGATGAGCATCTGAATTGCTTCTACCTTTAGGTTATTATGAATAATACTGCTATGAATATTCATGTACAAGTTTTTGTGTGGACATACATTTTCAGCCCTCTTGGGCATATGCCTAGGAGTGGAATTGGTGGGTCATGCAGTAACTTTACATTCAAACATTTGAGGAGTTCATATATATATAATTATATGTCCTATTCATATATACATATATATGATTTTAATGTATTTCTCAATGTTGCTAAAAAACTGTCATATTTATCCTTTTAAATGGTCATTTTATAGTCCACTGAATTTAGTGTTCTTAATATTATTATTTCCTAATTTGATAGTGCCTAGGTTTTTTCTGTTAGTTTAAATAATGCTGCTGTAAAAATCTGTACATATGTAGGCTTTTTCTCTTTTTAGATCAGGTTTCCTTGACCTTGACCCTACAGACATTCAGGACCAGATAAATCTTTGTCAGAGCTGGGGGAGAGTAAAATCCTGCCTGGTTGAGAACCATTGTTTTAGATACTTTACTCAAGATAAAAGCCCAAGAATGAGATTTACTGAATTAAAGGCTATCAGTACATTTACGGGTCTCTGTGCTAACGAATTGCCCTTAAACAGTCTTTGTCACAAACATCAAAAGAATACAATCAGGGATCCTCATGGAAACAGTGGGAAAGAGTGGTCCCTATGCCCAAAGCAAAGAAGGGCTTCCCATTTCAGCTCGCACACCTGCAGGGGGCACCTTTCACATTGCAGTCCCCGGGAAGGGCTGCTCAGTGTACATCTCCAGGCAGACATTGCTCATTGAGAATATGACATGAAGTTGGAGCCTCTAACCCGTGGGGGGTCATCGTAAAGAACAAGCACATACTGGCTTAGATCCTGCAGATACTCTGGAATTGGAGAAGGGAAGGGAGGGAAGGAGCAGAGAACAAAGAAGGGGCACAGGAAAGAGGGGGGAGCCAGCCAAGCCTGGCAGGTCACACTCATGAATGGCTTGGGGTGGGGGACACTCGTGAGGACGAGATCATGAATGGCCGTCCCAGAGTGTCCAATGAGGACTATTAATAGAGCTGTTTCAGGAGAGGACACTCTGTGCTTGGGGATGGTAAGTCAAGATTAGGGCCTGTGACAGCCCCACCACAGGAAGTGGGAGAGGCATTGGCAAGGCACCAAAGGCCCTCTGGCTGGCTCTTGTCCCCTGACGTTCTCCCCAGTGAAGTCAGCCATCTGAAGGCAGGCTCAGAGTTCCAGGCCCTCCAAGCTAGCCACATCCACCTGGACATGATTGGAGGCCTGGTGTTATGTTCCCCCATTTAAAAGGCTGTTTGGAACAATGTGAAGGACTGAGAAAGTAGCCAAA
>JAQQSQ010000261.1:0-14870 GCA_028627145.1 Eidolon dupreanum | reverse complement strand
TATGATCCGTAAATCTCAGAATAAAGAATCTAGATCTATCAATGTCGCCAGCATTTAGGATGTCGCCTGGATTTTGTGAATCCTTGGCAAAGAAATGGAAAAGCCGAGATTATGTTTCCAGCTACCATCTGTCAAAGGACTACAGCCAATCAATCAGCTCACATTTCAAAGACTGGCTTCACTGAGGAGGAACCAGAAGAGTGGATCGGAGACACAATTAATTATCCCTCAAGGCAACTGGACATCCTGAATTCCAATTACGTCTCTAAGGGAATTACGTGGCGGTTAAAAAAATAAGATTCAAATAGACAAGTTCGGTGGCCCATGTCTCTTATTTTCCCCCGTAACAGCGCCCGAAGGTCTGGGGCAAAGGTCCTCTCTCATAGATGACAGCAATCACTCACATCTGTCTCTGCCTTTCAAAAGAGACAGACCAAGAGGAGAACAGCTGTGCAAGCCCATATGGCGACACTGGCTCATACTCTGATCTGCATCCAGATGTGCCAGGGGTCAGGAGTGGAAGAGGGAGACAGGTGGCTTTTCAAGGTCTCGTCAGATCCTGTGTTTCTATGAGCGCGACGGAAAACTAGACCTAAATTACTAATAACATGAAAGTCACCAATCAAATAGCAGGGCTAACCGGCTGAATGGCTGCAAGTTGCGTAACCTTTTGAACCACCCCGGACCTTTATTTAACAAATGAGGCGACTGAAAGAAATGCAATTTGAAATGATTGTAACTTGAAATGATTGTAAGCTTCGTCCTTATCAAACTGGAAATAGCTCTAAACTGGTAAACTAACGATAGAGAAAGTATCTGTGAGCGCTTCCTGCCCAGTAAAGCCTGAAACGATAGACCAAGGAAATGATGGAGCTGACCCTTCAGAGTGGGCCAACGGAGCCCCTGATAAGCTGACCCCAGGCCCCCCGCCCCGCTGCCACCTCATCCCCAAAGGCACAATAAGGCCTCTGAAATCAAATGATGTCACTGAAATTGTAGTAACAAGTCCTTGACCTTGAGGAGCCCTTTCACTGCCAGAAGGCGTCACCTAAACTAGAAGAGAAAGCCCCCTGGTTTGCTCTTCTGGCAGATTCTTTTTTCAGTGGTGGCCGGTGAACAGAAACCCATTATTCCCTGCCCATCTCTTTCCCAAATGGAAGACGAGAGAAACACTTGAAGCATATTAAGTAGCGAGTTCAATTTATAAATTATTAGGAACATTACTTCCCCTTGGGGGTTTTCTGAAGTCTTTAACCGTGTGGAAATGCTTTCCAGTTGCCATGAGCCACCACGTTAATTAAGAGGCCTCGATATGTCTTCTGGGGCTTCTGACGTGAA
Organism: Eidolon dupreanum; assembly: GCA_028627145.1. Lineage (NCBI taxonomy): Eukaryota > Metazoa > Chordata > Mammalia > Chiroptera > Pteropodidae > Eidolon > Eidolon dupreanum. Next base: position 13,532 of record JAQQSQ010000261.1, on the reverse strand, counting down.
CTGCACATCCCACTGGCAGGGGACAGAACCGCCTGCCCGGTTAGCCTCTCCCTGGGGCATGATGCGACTGTGGCCTGCTGCCATGCGAAGCTTCGGGACCCTTCCTCACTCTTCTGGTCCAAGCATCCAAAGCTTAGGGAAGAAATAGAATGTCCCCTCATCATCCTCTCTCTTTAAAATGCCATTTGTTGGGTAAAGACAGGGACCAGGTAACCTTCCATAAGCAAGAGACAAAGTCTAAGACGAAGCCTTCCAGGTTAAGCAGAGTGACATCTGAGGGCCTTTCCAACCTACAGAAGCCAGGAGCGTGATGTTCTTCTCAGGTGGAATCTCGACTTTAGAGCTTTGCTTCCCACCCCACCGCACCCCCGGGTCTAAAAGTTTTAATTCTGTTAGCTTTGATCGCTGCCTCACATCTCTAATCTGGGAAGTTTGTCTTTCATTTCTTCATGAGGCTTCAGGGGTTTTATCTAATGACAGCCTGAAGCCCTACGACGGGGGAAGTGACTGGAGGCCAGTTTGCTGGAGTCAGCCTGGGTTATTTCCAGTTGTTCTTTTTCAGATTCTTTTTATAGAGCTGCTTTTTTGGTTCTTGGGACTTTTCTTGCCTCAGAGCCTCCACTGTCCTGTCCCAGAGCAAAAGCGAAGGAGCACGCTTGCTCATAAGGCGCTCGGAGCTGTCTAATCATTAGGAGCCTCGGTGACCTGTTGTTTGATTTGACCTGTCGCTTAAAGAGAATGCTAGAGCCAAATGGAACTGGGTGAAGCAGGGTGACAGAGAAGCACTCGGCCATGGGATGGGTTTTCTAGGTCCAAGGTGACTCTAACAGAGTCTCTAATTCCAAAGGGCGGCTTGGCTCTCTGCAGAGTGGGAGTGCGGTGAGGTATCAGGCGACCGGACAAAGCTGAGGTCTTCTTCCCAGCCCTCTAGAGGTAGACTTAACAATCTTCTGAGAGATGATGTTGTCTAGTCAGATATTAAGATGGAACCCTAATCAGTGTTGTGTTAAGAGAATGGCCCCACAGGTAAGCAACGTGTGTGGATATGTGTGTGCATACAGATGCAGGAAGGTATGACGGGCAGGCCAGGAGATAAGAAGGGTCCACGCAGAAGTGAAAGCTCTCCAGGTCACAAAGCCAGGGACAGAGCTGTGTGAGAGGCTCCCTCCATGTGTACCAGCCCTTCAGATCGTCACCAGCCAAGCATGAAGCCAATAAATAAATATCTCCAGCTGGATAATGCTCAATGCCCACTCGCACCCACATTCCCTTCCTCCTCTCCTCTTTGTCGTTAATGTAGTAGGTGAACTTAGTGAAATAAAATAATAACCATAATCTGCTCCATTAAGACCAAACTTTAAGGGAATTATTGAACAAGTGATAGAAGAGGAAGCTGGCACAGTATATGCTAATGACCATTAGACTTTAACCCTCTTTATCTCTGAAATAATAAAGTTGTTGAACCCCACTTCCCCTCGCCTCCCTAAAAGTCAGGCAGTCAAGCCCAAGGGGAGGAGAGCAGGTCTCAGACTCAACCACTAATTGCCCTGTGGGCAGGGCAACAGGGGCTGAGCAAATGAAAATCAACATTCGAAACTCAGTCGTTAAAGCAGACCTATGCAAGGCACTTGTGGGGATTCCAGTGGCCTGTGGGGATGCCAAGGACTTCAGATGAAAACAGTTGGACGCAGAAGAAAAGAGAGATTCAAAATGTCAGGATTTCCCTACACCTCATACGTATTCATCAATATCGCTGAGTCAGTGAAGATTTAAAAGGTCTGTTTCCTCCCCATTTTAACACTGAGATGGGCCCTTAACGGCTGCACTATTTGGAGATGGCTGCTAGTCCGGGGACGGGGTGAGGCCCCTCACGTGGTGGGCAGGACTGGATCACATTCTTGTCCCACAGGGCGAGGAACGACTCAATTGTCATGATCGCCATGAGGTCTGGTGTACTAGGGTCTGGTCAAGTGTTCAGGAGCCCTGCCTGGTTCTCTCTCACAGTGAGATCTCCATGGCACAGACCCTGCACCGAGAGAGGTGACAACCCCACGTAGCTGATAGTTCTGTGAGTGTCTTAAAGGCTACAAACCACTGTGAAAGCATTTCTCAGCTTCCTATAGCAATCCCATTACATGTGCTTTATTCCTTCCCTGAATTGTTGCTTTATTTTGTTATTCTATGCACACACTGCCTTATTCTTATATATCACACAATGGAGAGGGAATAATAATAATGGCATTTGTAAAGTACTAACCATATGCCAAACATAGCACATAGTGAATTACATTTGTTATTTTATTTAATCCTACCAAAAAAAAAATGTAAGTGGTAGAAATTACTATTTCCATTTTTGGATGAGGAAATAGAAGATCAGAGGGGATAGATAACTTGCCCAAGTTTATGTGGTAGTATGAGGCCAAATCGAGGCTCGAGCACACGTCTTAATGATGTTTCATGGCTTGAGAGGGGCCCATCACTGCAGTCTGGGCCTCCGCTCCACAGCTCCCCGTGGTCTCTAAATTAAGCCCTGGATGCCCACGCTCCTACACCTAACTCTTAGGGTGTGCAAATGAGGATTCCCGAATGTCTACACTCAAAACTGTCTATATCACCTGCCCCAGATGCACTCAGTCTTCAGTTAAACTTGATCACTGGGTTGACCAAACGCATAATTTCAAGCAATAATTTAATTGTGCTAAGGGTGGTTATGCTTGTTGGACTGTCATTTTGACATAGGCAGGGGCAGCTTATGGAGAGGTCTGTTCTTGGGTGGATGTTTCCTAAGTGAAATCAACTGTCTTCAGGGTCTTCAGGTAATAGATGCTCAGCTGTTTCCTTGAGAATTATCTGCTACCCATGCACAGGGGCTCTGGCCCATTCGCTGTCTATAAGCTCTTGTCCTGGGGTGAGAGACTTAAGAGGAACAGTGGACATTTCCCACAATATAACAACACACATAGAAGACGGACCATGGAGAAAATCTTGAACACTTTCATGGAAATGAGGAACTGCTTTGCAGTCAGGGCACCCAAAAGTCTGTTGGCCAAAGAGATTTGGAGAAGGTCAGATAAACTCTCAGGTCATGTTTTGCATTAGGACTCAAAGAATAATAATGGCCACCCCTAATGCAAGTCGTTCAAGGCTGGTCACATACAGATGTTAGCAAAACTCTTCTACATGGCTTTCTACTCACGAAGCCCCTCTAACTTGTAACTGATTGGACCCACAACACTGAGAACAATGGACATCCATGCTCGTATCTCCTGTAGCATTCCAGCTGTGACTTGATCTTGGCATCCAAGTAAGATGCATATCAGAGCCAAAGACTTGTAGCCAAAAAAAAAAAAAAAAAAAAAAGACCCCACCAAGGAATTAAGGTCTAGTGGAGATGACGTACACACACAATTAGCACATCATATGCCGAAAACCCTTCCAAGCCCCTGACTCCTTGCCAGCAAACTTTGTCTGGCATCAGAGAGCGGGGGGAGAGGGAGTGACAGTTAAAAGTGTCTCCTCGGGGGCCATGCACTCAGTACGGTGGCTCTTATTTCTCCCTCTTAAAAAAATTATTATAATTCAATTTTTCTCTGGAACTAATCAAGCACAAAATCTGGAGAAGGGGCCTGCTCTGTGAAGGCAATCTCCGAGCGAGACACTGATGTTCTCATTAGGGGAGGCTTCGTTAAACCGCCAGCTCCAACATCAGCAGCATATTGTCTTCAGCTAATTATAGTTTTTGCTGGCAAAGCCACTGTACCAGTCTTCAAATCCTTCCCATCATTAATTTAAAAAAAAACGAAAAACAAAAAATCCGCCCTGCCCTGAGTCCCCCTTCCCTGGTACCCCACCCGCCCCTCTCTGCATGCTGTCAGCTTTGTTCTTCTAGTTTTCTAGGATTTCACTCTTGTATTTGTCTTTAGATGAGGCGGGGGTGGGAGGTGGCGTAGAGACCCTGTCGCCTGGGAACTTGAGTTCCTCTCTAGCTGACCGCGGCTTCCTTCATTCCTGGCCCGAAGCTAGTCACATATGCCAGGACCTTGGGCACAGGTCCAGCGCTCACCAGCTAAGATGGTCCAGGACAGAGGAAAGCTGGAAGCCATGCCCCAGCTCTGCCTCAGCCCTCGTGGAAAGTGACAAAAGGCCCAACTCTGGTATTGTTTTGATGTACTGATCAGTGGCTTGATGATGTAGAGTGAATCCACAGGTCAGCCTGATCCAGCCAGAGACACTTACATAGTACGAAGACGGTCAGGGGTTCTTGCTCCCAAGGCAACAGATGAGGCAGACATCATCTGCGTAGCCAACGCTTAATTCTGTACCTGGGGCAGGCATGTGTCTCTGACCCCATGAGGGCCATTCCCAGCCAACCTGTGACAGCATGACAACTTAATTCAGATCATACTGTTCTGGGGTTTCATTCTTTTACTTTTTGATAGCAGTGATTTATTTTATTTTTTTTTTTCTATTCTTAACACTCAGTTCTATTGCAAGAAAGATGGAAAGAGAAAAAGAGAAACAAAGAGGGGGTTCGGAAGAAGAAGGGGAAGGGGGCACAGTGACAGCTGACAGAGGGGACAGGGCTTCTCTACGCCTTCTCCTGAGCCTTTGCACCCTGCTTCCTTGGCATGTTCTGCCTTGCCCTCCCTCTCCCTAGAGGGTATAAGTCCTTCACACCCTTTAAGTCCCAGCTTAACTCCCTCTCTTTGCTGAAACCTACTCTAGTTACTCCAATCCTCAGATGTGCCATTTTCTCCCAACAACTAAAGCACCCCTCTGGCTAGACTTGTAGGTGGAGACCATGTCGGAAGAAGTTTCTACAGCCCGAGCCCCAGCAGAGGGCCTGGCCCAGGCCGGCCTCCGTAAACCGAGCACTGCTTGCTTAACTACCGGCTCGGCAAGGCTGCCCGAGCATGAATAGCGTGACGTTTACACTGTTTGTCAGATCAGACGTCAGGCCTCCGTCTGGAAGCCCACCTCTGCTCCTCTCGGCTGGCTCCTTGGCTGCAGGGCCCTCCGGGGAAGAAGTCAGCTGATCAGAGGGTGTCACTCTCCTCACCCATGAGGACATTCAAATGGCAGGTCCATGCCGTGGACCCATCATCCAGAGGACAGCGGCCATGCTTTCAGAAGGCATGATGGCTTATATTTATCCAGCCTTGTTCTAGCTTGTACCTTTCTGTACCATCAGCACACTGTTGGGAGATGGCGGAGTGCTCACTGACGCCGATTTTTTTCTAGTAAAACTAACTGACCTGCACTTAGATTTGACCTTACTCTATTCCACAGAGCTCTGTATGAATAGAGTCTCATCACCAGAGAGGTCAAGGAAATCTGTCATCACATTTTAAAACACCTAATATAGGAAGAGCTGTACTAAGTGCTTTACAAAGAGAATGATGAAAAAAAATTCTTTTAGAAATCTCTTCTCTTGGGAACTAAAGCTTTACTTTTTGTTTTTATTAATATACGCATTAATAGAGTCTCATCACCAAGGAAGTCATACACACACACACATGCATTTACATTCATATTTCTGGTTCTGCAGATCGACTGCAGATAGGATGAAGAAGTGCTTCTCAAGTCTATTCTGTAGTTGTGCAAACTAAACCTGGCTTACAAGAGAGCCAAACACTGTTGGGACCGACATTTTCCCGTGTTCGCTGCCGCCACACCATGACGAATGTGGGCTCCAAACTGGGCAGGCCCCGCAGGCGCTCGGAGGGGTGGATGTACTTCCAGCACCAGCCGTAACTCCGTTTTGCCCTCCCTCAGTCAAGAAGCTATCCTAGAAAGCAAGTTGAGTGAGAGGGACCTGATTATGGGTCATTTGTAACGTTGCCTCTGCTCTAATGGAAAAAAGGAAACCAGTCACAATTTTCAGCATTTCACCTACTACTATTAGTATCAGATTCACTTGCCACACTTTACAAATGATGGGGACATGGCACTGTGGCTGCGAACCGCAGAGGTGTGAACGCAGCTACCGAGGACAAGACACAGGGATTTTTTTTTTAACCCTGGGCAGCCATGCTTTGCCCAGAGTCCCGGCCAGGGGCTGCGCAGCCTCCAGGCCCTGGCAGGGGCCTTCGTCACTGCATCAGACCAGGTGGTACCACTTCGGTCCTTACGCCCATAACACTCAAAACTGAAGTCGTCACTCTGAAAATCTTTCTCAGTGATTTTGCTCAATGTCGATGACAAAACATTTTAAAGTTGATATCTATATAGATGGATTTAGATATAGATATACAGACATATAGATACATATATATATATATAGAGAGAGAGAGAGATGGCTTTGTGACCTAGCCAGCGCTGGTGTGTGACAATCTTCCCTAAGATTCCTTTTCTGTGAATATATGAAGGGAAGAAGAGAGGTGAGGATTTAGTGGAGAGAAAGGAGTCACAACACCCAGAGAAGAGACCGGAGCAGAACATTCAGACAGAGGTCTTGTGGGGCAGAGGACAGGGCACTGACTCGCCAGCTGGCTCCCAGTCCCCACAGAGCCATTTACCAGCCATGCTGCCCTTTGACCTCTTTGAGCCTCAGATTCCTATTTTGTCAGACGTACTCAGCCTTCCTCACAGGGCTGCCCATTCATTCTGTCCATTTTGGCCTCCGAGCAAAGGCCCAGCCCTCCAGTAGGGTGCGCAAATGCAGTATCCCTCCCAGCAGGGAGATTGCACGCAGGGGACAGAGCCTCACACATGACAGGGACGGTGGCAGGACTGTGCACCGGCGCTTACCCAGCACCCTCCGCTCTGCCTGGAGGGAAGAGGGGCCAGGCCATTTCCTAGGGGAAGTCACGAGGTGAATCTTAAAGTCATTGGTCATTAGAAGGGACCCCACTCAGAGGAGACGAGAGACATTTTAAGCCAAAGGCAGAGCATGAGTGAAATCATAGCAGTATTAAAAATCAAAGGAGGCCCAGGAGAGATGACTGAGCTGGTCAGTGTGGCTAAGCAAGGGTCAGGCCATGAAAAGTTTACCCTTCCGAGTGGAGGGGACTATTCGAGGCTTTCACCAGGAAGGTGACGTCGTCCAAGCCGCACCTTCCTAGGCACAGACTAGCAGCAGTGAGAGGGAAGTTTTGAGGGGAACAGAAGAGAAGGCGGGTGAACAGGTGGACGGCTGCAGCAGTCTGTAGAGGGGAGACGGGGCCGGCGTCGGCAGCGGTAGTGGAGAGGGAACGAGGCGGGGATTCCAGGGATGTTTGCAAAATAAACCGAGCAGAGCTCGGTGCTGGACTGAATGAGAAAGGAGAGGGAGGGAAGGGTGACCACGTGGTCACGTAGCCTGGGTGACCATGCGTGTGGTCCTCCCACCAAGTGAGGTGGAGGACAAGAGGTGGCGAGGGTGGTTGGAAAGATAGAGATGCATTTCGTTTGACCCGTGTTGTTTGAAATGCATGAGGGACATCCAGACAGATAGATCTGCAAGTCAGAAGCCTGCTGGAAAGAAGCCATGGCTGTAGACAGAGATAGCGGTAAGGACCAAGTGAAAAAAAAAATAATACAAACAAATTATATTCATTTCACAAACACCAACTGGGGATGTTTCTTCTATGAAGCACTGGGCTTGGAAGCTGTAAGAAATATAAAGATGCATCAGCCAGACCAGACCCTGCCATTTAGAAGGCTAGAGTCTAGGAGGGAAGAAAAGGCTCACCAAAATACTGACACATTGGATGGAAATAGACACCAGCCATGAGGGAGCCTCAGAGAAGCCTTTCCTTCTGGCTCAGCCATAGGAATCCGAGTGGGAGGCATGGTCTCCGGCTGAAAACTGATGATCTCTGGCTGAAAACTCGGGGAAGGTGGCCAGATGGAGACGTGTCAGGTAGGACGTGAAAGGTGGATAAGATTTGAATACGTACACATGAAGGCGAAGGGAGGGCATGAGAGGCCAATGCCACGGCCATGGCAGGTACAGGGACAGAGAGCAGGAAGGTGCAGAAGGGCTGATCCCAGGCAGCGAGAATAAACAGGAAGACTGAAGTCTTTCCATCCCCGAGTAATAAAATGCACTATTTGTGCAGATGATTTCCAAGGGAAATAACTGTCTTTCTTCCTTTTGAGTGTTCTTTCCTGCAACCCCAGCAACCTGGGAGGGTATGAGCTGGGTACGAAGACAGCACTGAGCACAGATGCTGGTAAAAATTTCTGGATGCAGAAACAGCCCTTTGAATCTGCTCAGAGTATCACGCAGGAAGAGTTACATGGCCCACTTCCCATTCTAACTTTTTTCATTAGATGAAATCGGGTGAAAATGAACATCAGATCCAAGCTTGATCAAAGAGGCAGAGGAAGTCAGAAGGGGCACGCAGGGGAGGGAGGCAGGGAGGAAGAGGCAGCCGAGCCTCCTGTGCCTCACAGGGGCCTCCCGTTCCTGGTGGGAACAGGGCATTGGCTCGCCCTTGCCCTTGAGCGGAGGCTGGCCATGAACCAGTGGGTCCCACCTGAAGGGAAGCCTGGGAGGGGCCCTGTTATTTGGTGAGTCGAAGTCCACCTCCCTGTCAGGAATTTTCCTTCGAAAGCAGACTTTTCTCACTAAGGTATAATGGTCATCCTGAGAACAGAGCACATTGGGCAACCGAAGCGGTCAGGTCAGGAAGAACTACAGACACCGCTGGCTGTGCGTGCCAGGACCCATTCTGCCTCTCGCTTCACCAAAGCCGTTTTAGACAGGGAGATAAAGGTCCTCTTCTCAGAGTACCCAAAGTCCTCCGGGGGTGATCCCATGGGACATTTCTCCTTGCCAAATGCCCCAAGCATGAGGCCCTTGCCGTGGCCTGCAGTGCTTCACGTGGTCCGGAGGCCACTCCATCCTAAGGCTCCTACAGCACGTCCTGTCAGCAAAGGTGGGGGACACATCGAGGGAGCCCCAAGGGAACTGTGTGGGGCAGAGCGGGCTGAATAGAAGAGGCCTTGGGTCAGCACTTCAGCAAACCCCAGGGAGCCCGCAGAGGGGCCCCGGGGGGCCCCGGAAAAGGGCTCAAAGCCATCGAACTCCTTTCAAGGGATCGGCACAGTGGGAAGTGACAGCTCCCTCCCAGGCACACAGGTGCACACCATTTCCCCAGAAACCATCACCTCCTATTCACAAATGGGAAAAAAAGGAAAAAAAACAAACAAACACAGACTTGTTACAGGGAACGGAATAAAGTTTTCTCGCATATTGCTCTGAAGTCTGCTGTAACCAGGGATTGTTGGCATCCCATGAGTCCTTCGCTTTCACGTCCCTAAATGTGAGAGTGGGGGGCAGCTTTCAAGGTCATCCAGCCTGGGGTCCCCAAAGCGGGGTTCCCACAGGCCACCCGTGCACTTCTGGTCGACGGCGTGCCCGTGGCTGGCGGAAGTGTGAAACGTTTTCATGTTATTATTTATTTTATAAAATATTGTTTTCCCAAACCTCTCTTGAAATAACGAACTATATACCATACTACACCATCAAACCTATGAATTTGCTGGCATTTTCATCTAACTTATGGCTAACATGAGTTCCATCTGAAACAGCCAGTCAATTTAAATTAAAATATTTAGAAAACACGAACACAGATTATCTAAATCTATGGTGGAAAAGGAAAAGAAAAAGAACAAAGAAATGTCTAGAATTTCGAGAACATTTACAGGTGAGAAAACGGAGGTTCGGGAAGGTGAAGGAACCTGCCTCAGGTTTCACAGACTTTCAAGGGGGAGAGACCCTAATGGAAGCCTCCGACTCTCATTCAGTGGTCGGATCCAGCAGGAGGCCACTGGCTTCCTTGGTCCAGCTTTAATCACTGCTGGGAAAGGAAGAGAAAATGCAGTCCGGGTGAGTCCAGCTGGCTCCTCTGCCTGCAGCCCTCTTCTGTAGAAACTCTGAGCGGAGCCCTGGCAAGGGCATGTTGGTGCTGTCCCATCCCAACCCCAGGTGGAGCCCAAGGCAGGGAGCCCCGCCCTGGACAGACTGGGGGCCTTGGACGCCCAGGCGCCTGCTCCCATCGGCAGAGCATGGAGGTGAGCGGGGGCTGCAGACTGACGAGCCAGCTGAAATCCTGGGGACGGTGACTTGGGTGTATATACACTCCATGACATTTGGGGAATAAAAAGAAATAAAGGAGGGCATTGTCACATCACTGAGGACGCAGAGCCTCCCTGACTTTCTTCCCTGTGGCAGCTTATCTCACTTGGTAATAATGTGTCTAAGGCCCATAAACGCCAAATTCTGACACGTTCACTCATAAATCCAAAATGCTATGTGTCTTAGTCCTAAAGCCTTTCATGATCTTCCTCAGACAAGATACAGGAAGGGAGGAAAGAAAAGGCTGAATTCTTCAATAAACAACTGGTGTCAGATCTCCCCTAGGGACCTTGTACAGCCCTGCCTTCTTTACGGTACTATGGCTGAATAACTCACCTTAAGTTCACCTTCCGTTTACCTTCAAACTTGGCAAGTGGGAGCCAGAGCCCAGAAGGTCCTGGTTACTGCTCCCTGAAGCACCCACTGCTGTCAGCGTTAGTCCGATATGCCAATCAACTGAGCATCTGAGTCATTCTGAGCTAGAAGGCTACTTGACTCATCTCCATTGCTATTCGAAGGTACCAGTGGCAGAGATAGAGGGATCAAGAGAATCATAAATAGCAAGGCAGCATTAAGAAGCTCCTGACCTCCCCGGATGTACCAAAGAGACCTCTATACAACCTTGAAGAGGGCTACTGACATAAGCCTTACATACAGGCAAGACTTTTAACAAACTTTAGCAGAAACTTGGAAGAGTCATGGCTGATTTTACGAGACAAGGTCTTAAAATGCTCTGTCCACCTTCAGCCTCATCAGCAAGACAGAGAGCCAGTGCTAAGTCTTAGAGTCCTTACATATGAGTCTCGCACAGGCCAACCTTATCATGACATATCTGGCATAATTCTACTCCCGTGTGTACATGTCTATGAGTATTTCACTTTAAGGGACTGTTTTAACACATCCAGGTTTTGCATAAAAGTCTACTGTGTATGTCACAGTTGAAACCAAGCAAAAGTCATCAGCCTTACAGGGAAGGAAAAAGAAGCTTATTTGCTAATTGGTATCTTGTTTATACTTCTCTTATCACATCTACCCTTCTTTTGTTTTCATCAAATTTTGTCTTCACTAAAACCTTTAGTACCTCTCAGGAGAGGCTAATGTCACCTGAATTGGTGAATATCACGTGCCTTGAATTTGTAGCAAGAACAATCTTTGTCAATGCCTGCCTTAAGTGATAATTATAATCAATCTATGGGAGCCTGAGGAGAACTAGCAAACTACTGTCTTTACACTGCAAACAGGATGAAAGCATTTCTACTAAGTTGATGGATTTTAGTCTCTGTTGGGTTCTGCAGACAAAATGAGGAGAAAGTACTAGATCAGGGTCAGCAGTCTATGGCCTCTAGGTGAAATATGGCCCCCTGGCTGTTTTTATAAATAAAGTTTTATTGGAACATGGCCATACCCATTCACTTACATACTGTGTAAGGTTGCTTCGGCACTGCACTGGCAAGGGCTGGGCAGTTGCAACAGAGCTCATATGGCCTGCAAAGCTGAAAATGTTTACCATTTGGCCCTTCATAAAGCCCTGGCCCAATTTCCTGCCATGATCCATGCCAGTGTTCTCTCTACGTGTATATATAGCTGGCTACATCTACTGTATCCAACCAGAGCCATGGTGTGAGTTTGAGGTCATATTCAAAGACAAACATCAGGTCTGTGGGAGAATCCCAAAGCTTTCGAGAAGGGCAAAGGCAAGAAGCAGACAGCATGACCCAGAGGAAAGTCAACAGCATTAGGAATAAGCATCTCTGAGTTTTTCCTCCAACGCTGGTTATGAATCTACCATTCCATGCTTTCTTTTCCCTGTTGTGAATGTAACAGCAACTTTTGTATGTGTGGATACCTGGGCAGAAGAGGAATTCCCATAATGACATCATATGAATTGATGAAAAAATAAATTAGTGAAGTTCTTCCAGGGAAGCTTGGAACTGGGATTATCATCCTTAACCATAACATGGCTGCTAGGAAACCCTATAAACAATGACACAGAGGTGGCTTAACAATACCCTGGATGTACATGACTGCACCCCGGCTGTCTGATGGGCTCGTTCTGTAGCCCTGATGTCCCTAATTGCCTTGGTCTTTTCCCTGGGCGCAGATCCTCCAGAATCTTCTAAGAGGTTGCTATGATCCCAACTGCTTTTCTGCCTCCCTGAGGTAGTGGGCCCCTGGGTAAAACACTGCACACAGAATTGTTACAGGCAGCTTGCATGGCACCCCAAGAGTTCCCTAGATAATATTTCCTGGGCACTTCCCATGGGCCAGGCATTGTAGGAAGCACTTAATGAAAATCATCTCATTTAATCATCAAAACAGCCCATGAAGTAGAATCTATTATTATTCCCATTTTATAGACAAGGACAGTGAGTTTAGAGAGATGAAGCGATTTGTCCAAGGTCACTAGAAAATCAGGTAAGTGGTAGGACAAGGATTTAAATTGCTATAAACTATCTCGCTAAACTTCAATGCCATAGACTAAGAGTCCTGATTGGCTTCCCAACGACCTGGGCTCAGAGCCAACTCTAAGCTACTTTGCAATGCTCGATCTTTTTGCCCGATCCAGCTCTCCGCCTTTCGAAGTGGCTCGGAGACTCCCCCACGACCGCACCTTGTCCAGTTCTTTGTGCGCCTTTCCAATCCCCACCAAGTGCAGGGGGCCCACCGCTCTAGCTAAAAGGAACAACGTGATCCCACAGCCTGGAAACCTGGAGAAACCGGCCAGCCGTGCTGCCGCCAAGCAGCAGAGTCTGACAGCAGACGGAAGGCTGGAGTCGGATGCACTTGCCTTGAATCCTGGCTCCACCTGTGTGACCTTGATTCTGAGCTCTGCTTTCTCTCTAAGTCTCAGAGTTTCACTTTTGAAAAATGGGGGGATTTATACCTGATTTCACAAAGTCACTATGGGAATTGATTGATATTACGCATGAAAATAATATCACACATTGTCTGGAACACAGTGAGTGAAGTGATAGCTTCATTACTATGACTATTACCAGCTCTCAATATTGACTTAAACCCTGCAGAGATTATGACTCCAGCTTTCAAAAGGATCTTCAGGGATTTTTGGAACTAAACACGTAAGAGTAAATTGTTGGCTTCTATATCAAGTGAGTTAAATTGTTGAACAGAATATTACATCAAGTTGTTAAAAAACATTAGTATCCTTGCGAAAATTTGGCCTCTTGGTGATTTTCCTTGACGTCTGGAAAGGAAGGGGTAACTTAAGGCCTCTATGAGCTTCAGGAAACAGAAGAGCAGAATTGTCAAGAGGATGTAAAGAATGGAAAGGAATAGTAAAGACAGCACATTCCACCAGGCTCATCTTCTGCCAAACGCCATCCTCGAATGTTAAGTATTAGTAATATGATTGAATGTTCCTCGAAAGCAGAGTCTTGTACTATTAATTTTCTATCTCCTTGGTAGCTAAAGAAAAAGTACCTGAAGTCTGACAGATGTTGTTAAA
>JAQQSQ010002617.1:0-10520 GCA_028627145.1 Eidolon dupreanum | reverse complement strand
GGCATCTGTGTCACTACTGGACCAAACCCCTGGCTGGTGACGGAAGAAGAGACTGGCGTTGACTGCTGATTTGAGAAAAACTATAATGACTGTAGGTTCAGAAGACTTGAGACCTTCCAAGTGCCAACGCTGAATTCAAGTAAAACCCTTAGACACAGCAATAATGTTTAACTAACCACTCAAAAATATTCATTTGCATCTATCTCTAAAGAACTGATTTAAAAAGTTTCAGTGGTAAACAAGTTCCTCAGAGAAGTAACAAAAAGTTAGGCGATGCCAGTATGTGGCCAACATGAAATCAGAGGTCTATATATCTGTGGCTTGTCTTAGGACCAGGTATTCTAATTCTTCTGGGAATTTACATCATTTGATCTTTATAAACATTATATCTTTGACATGTCAAGAGACAGGAATCACTGTGATCTATACATAATTATTCTGAACTTCTAACAATGCCTCTCTGTTGGAGAAGGTACCTATAATAAGTAAAGGAAAGTACTCTCCAATGTAAAGCAAACTTGAGCTCTTTCTAAGCGCTCTGGGTCAAAGCAGGCAGCTCCTTGCAAAAGCAAAGAAACCTTAAGTGAAAACAGACTAAATAATAAAAATGTAAGTAATTCGAGCCTTGCAAAAACAGTAAGTATAACAAATAAGTGATACATTTATTATCTCACAAAGATGTCCTATTTTAAAAAGAAGTGAAAATCAAATTCTCTTCCAACAGCTTACAACAGAGAACAGCTTACTGATGGATTCTTTATATTTATCACAACTTTGAAACATGAAATCATTAAATACTTTTTACTAACTAGATGACACATGCATTTGGACTTCTATGGTCAAATCCTTTTTTTTAAACCAGGCAGCTACAAAGCCTCTAAGTTGATATGCAAACGTCAATGAGCATGAGAATAGGGACATAATTTTTTGTATGGGGCTTCTTCGGTTTTCACAAGTTTGAAAGGCTCTTCAGGCACTGAAAAGGTTAGAAAGCATTGTTTTAGAAACCACAAATATGTTTGTGATATGAAAATAGCATATCGGTTTCCATACAAAGAGATGGTATAGAAAACTGGCCTTTAAAAATATCTTTTGACCAAAAGCCTAATAGTATTTCAAACATGAATCGAATGTAAGTTCTGGGAGGGCAGAAATTTTTCTCTTCCTGTTCTATTCACAGACGTGTCCTCGATGCTCAGGTCAGTGGCCGGCCCTGAGAAGAGCAAGAATTAACTTTTTGCTGAATGAATGAACATCAGTGGTTCAACAGCAATAATGAGAAACCTATGACAGTCAATGGAAATAAAAAAAAGAAGCAGGCTATTCTCTAAGTGGAAATACTTAGAAGACGCTTTATGTCTGCCAATTTTTATTTACTTTTTGTTTAGCATGAGTTTTTGCGAAAATGCTCCCCTAGAGACAGGTCTGAAAACGCAGCTCGGGGCCACTCAGGGAGACGTGAAAGAACTCCATGAGCATTCCTGATGCACGTGACCCCTCGGCTTCGCGCTCTTATTAATAAGCACGTCCCCACTGGACCGGGAGGGGACGAGAAAAGATCAAGACAATGACGGCAAGGTCTTTCACCAAAGATGTGAACCGCATCAACGCCCACCTGTGCCGAGCACTCTGAAAGGTGCGGGCACACACAGATGACGAGTGGGCCGGGCCTCATCTCCAGAAAAGGATCTAACAAGGGCCATCTCAGTACAAGTCCCCTCGTCACTGTCGCGTCATCTCGCTGCATACATGGCACCGAACACCAAAGACGTCCTTGCCAGGTGGGTCGCTACATGTGTGACAGTAACTTGTGCTGCAGGAGACTCGGGACAAGTAAATGAACCTGAATTCCCTCCAGGCAGCAGACCTGGCAGAGAAGGAAAGACCCAGATGACCAGAACCCTTTTCAAAAAGAGTAACGACCTGGTCATCTTTTCAAACACAGGAACGAGGGTGGGAGTTCCTCTGGCCGCATTCTGAAACACTGAACTTTCTAAGTAAAAAGAGGCAAGTGGCCTGAGTGAGTGCTGGGAGCTAAAGGGAATCCTTTCCTGAATCCTTTTACTCCATGAGTTTTTGGTTTTCTGCCACTTTCAATTTCCAGCCACTTATTATTATAATAATGCAGTAATTTACAATTTCAAAATAATTGGGACTGTATGGCTCTTAAAATGCTACAGAGAGGAAAAAGACTGAATCACTTCTCCCCTGGGTGTTCTCAGCATGATTCAAGTTATTTCTTGGCTTATTTTGTTTTAATTTAGATCTTCCTCCTGGGACAGCTCTTAAAATCTCTCCTATTCACGGCACCGCCACATCGCTAAAGCAATTGCTTGTTTTTTCTTCTGTGTGACTCAGAAGCGTGACCAGAGCGAGAGCAAACCACAAAATCTGATTAAGTGTGGGGACAGCGGCCACGGCTCTCCTGCACCTGCCGGAAGAATCCGTGGCGGAGAAGCAGCAGTGGCTTCCAACGGGACCCCTGAGGGAGGGTCACTGCGGGTCACGGGGGCACAGACGCCCGGGGTGAGCTCTGTGCCAGCGAGTCTAGACACAGCAGGAAGCGCTCGGGGCCCCCGGGAACAGCTGACAGGGCCACAACCCCAGGAGGGTCCCGAGCGCCCCCCTCGACTGGTTTGTTCTGAGAGGCTCCCTCTGCACGAATGGTCATTCAGAGGCCGTCTCTCTCCTGGCACGGAGGCCTTGCTTTGGAGAGGCTGCAATTTTGAGTTGTTTTATCACATACAACTATGAAAAGAGATCTATGCCAACCATCTTTCGACGTGCAAAACAATAAACGCCCCTAGTTTGTGTAAAAATAGAGACGCTGAACGTGTGATATCACACTATAACAAGCTGCAAATGATGTATGAAATGAGAAATCCTAGCGCAGTCCTCAGAATTAAAAAATCATATCTGCTCTATTAACTGTGTTATGTACTGCGATATATGTACAAAAATATTGGCACTTTTCCTAGTCTGGGCTGAAAAACTAGTCCCTCTGGCAACTCCCTTCTGTAAGCTCTTGGAAGAAAATTTCCCAGTCACTGAGTCTTTTCAAGAGAAACAAGAGTTCTTTAATTTCCTTTAGAAAAGGAAAAGGCTATTAGATCATGTTGCCCTCTAAAGAGTGCTTATTGGAAGCTGTGGTTCTATGTCTTCGATTTTCCTCCTCATTGAGCTGGGTCTGCCATCTTCTCAGTCCTTTCCAGTTGTGAGGCTTTGGTCTCCAACCCCGGAAGCCTCCTGCCTCTGATCCCCACGTCCTGAGCAGCCCTGCCCGGAGCTGTCCAACCTGAAGCCAGGGTCACTACCAATTTCAGACGTGTCTCTCGGCCATTCCACCACCTGTCGCAAACTCACGTCCTGTCACACCCACGCTCAGTCCACAGACCGTGCTCCTGCCTCTCCCGTCCAGCCCTAAGCTTTCTTCTGCTTCACTCTCCAAAGGCTGCTGACCTGGCTTCCTGCGTCACTTACAGAAGGCCAAGGCCACGCACCCAGACCCTCTCCAACACCTCAACACTTGATGCCCATTTCACCGCCTTCCACTCTCCTCTTCCCACGTAAAGAGAAGTGTCCTTCCTCTCTTTCATAGCAGATTCCTTCGCCATCTGCTGCAGGCTCCACTTCCGGCTCTCTGACGGGGTCCGTGACATTGGCACTCACAGTTACCCCCACACACGTGTGTACTGCGTGAATGAGGACACGAGGCCACGGTTCGCAGTACCATGACATTCAGGTAACTGCAGCATCCGCTCACGTTTGGGAGGACGGACCTCTCCGAATTCAGAGTTCCCGGGACGGTGGTCCACATGTAGACACGGGGTTTCGCTTAAGTGTGCAAGGTATTCCCTCTCTCAGAATATTAATCTTCTAACAGTTGCCTATTTTGATTAAATATGAGTCAAAGCTTATGCTTTAAAGATAAATTATACTGTGTTATATAGTACTGAGTGTCCTAGACCATTAGGAAAACAGTCCTCTTAGGTTCTGCCAAATACATCATCAAAAATATTGTCAGTTCATTTGTAATAACATATACCTAAAAAATCAACAATAAGTCCTTGGAATACACGATTTCTTTAAGAATCCGTGACCAAACACCATATATCATTTCTGGTTAGGTTATAGTCCATTCTGGTTTTTAAAAACGATTACCATTATAGTTAAAATTTACTAATTATCACATGTTGTGCATTACACCATGAAGTGTATGTATTATTTCATTTAATCTTCAAGTAATCCCACAGGGAAAGCACTATTATTATCTTCATTAAGGAAATAAGTTAACAGCCAGCAGAGAAAGTTAACTTGCTCAGCCGATGCGGCTGCTGGAGGCCAAGCCCAGGTTTGAACCCAGGCCCTCTGACTCCAGCCAGGCCACTTACACACTGTGTCACGGTGCCTGTGCAAGATCCAGAAAGAAACCTGTCATAGGATGGAGCGAATTTCAGACGGATCTCACAGTTCCGTATGAGCGCATATTAAAACATACCCGTGCCTCGCCAATAATAAACACACTACTGATACTTTTCTTAAGTGACGGAACTGGAATGATATACTGAAAAGAAGATAATTATGAGCAATAAAAAAATTTATATGGAAATGAAGCATTTCAAGCAAAAGGAAGAGGTTAGCTGTATGATGGTAGAAAAAATAAAAAGTATGTAAATAAGGTACCGGCAGAAAGTGAATTTAATTAAATTACCGGGAGAAGACTTTTGGTATGTAATTACCAGGATGAATCTTTCTAGAAGGACCACCCGGCTGCTAGCTGCTCGGATAAAAGCCTATGCCTGCAGCTGGCATGCACGAGCAGCCCAGACGACGCCTGGTGACCATATGTGACACTTAGGTCCTATTACATATATTCTCCGATGAGAATGAAATACAGCAATTGATTAGTCCTAAAACAAATCTACAGCGTTAATTAAGGAAGCCTTAGAACACAGCAGCCGGCAACGGAGGTTACGAGGGAGGCAGTCGAGCGGCGAACGACGCTGTTTTCACTGGCCCATGTAATTCAGTCTGTCGCACACTGATTGACATGTATCGACAGGGGAAAGATAAGACTTAATACAACCTCCGTAGCTGCTCGGCCTGTGGAAAGCACAGACACGGTGACCATTTCTGCCAGCAAACAGGCAAGCGCCAGTTTTGAATGCAAGCCAAGGGAGACAACTGCAGCGTGTCATGTGCGGTCATTTTATTTCTATATGCGGAAAAAAAAGAAAAAAAAAACCCTCCTATTTTCCATGCTAATCCGTTTGGGCACGTCCAAACGCCTCCCTTCCTCGGGCCCAGGCCTGACCCCCACCTGCAATGTCAAGCCTGCTTCCTGACGCCTAGGAGAC
The DNA here is from genome assembly GCA_028627145.1 of Eidolon dupreanum. Classification (NCBI taxonomy): domain Eukaryota; kingdom Metazoa; phylum Chordata; class Mammalia; order Chiroptera; family Pteropodidae; genus Eidolon; species Eidolon dupreanum. Next base: position 5,163 of record JAQQSQ010002617.1, on the reverse strand, counting down.
CTTGGTCCCACAGTGGTGACCCTCCCCCGCCCCCCGGAGTGTGGCCTCTGCCTCATTACTGCCCACTTCCTGTCAGCTCTTGACAAGCTCGGGCCTCACTCTGGTTTCCTAAAAAACAACAACAAAACAGAAAACGGAAAACTCTTACTAGACCTCTTACTATACACTGGTGAGTAAAACTGATCGAAGAAGAAAATAGAATTATAAGTACTAAAGATAATGAGAATGAGTGTACAGCAGGGAATAAGATGACTGAGATATGTAAAAATACCAGCCCCACTACATCCCAGCTGGGCAACCTTGAGCAAATCATTGCTGTGTCTCAGCTTCCCCATCTAGAAAAAAATGGGGCTCTTAATAGAGCCCACCTCATGGGACTGTTACAGGGGTAAGTAAGGTAATACTTTTTAAAGAACTTAGAAGAGTACCTGGTACATTGTAAGCATTAGATGAGTGTTGTTGTTGTTGTTGTTGTTTTTAAAGAAATGGAATAGAATAAAATAAAACAAAATCAAATTACAGATGCTATCCAGGGAAACGAGCCCCTGACTTTTGCAGCTGGACCCTGGGGACTGAGGAAACTGAGAACTCTCGCAGAAAGGCTCTCTAAAAACGTTTCGCTCATGAAACTGCACCCGTCCTGGGACTGAGGTGACATGAGGCGCTTCGCTGTCCACTGAGCTGACGAGCAGGGGGTCATTTTCACACATGGGCTTCTTGTGCACTGGACAACTCCAAGGACTGACTCTAAGTTTCGGTCCCTGGACGCGGCAAGTGCCAAGGCTACTCTGCTCTTCCTACCGAGTTCTGAGAAGGGATGAGATCGGAAAACCCATTTCTGGGGCACGGAATATCTCCGAGGCCCTACGCTAGTTTCAGCTTCACCGCTATCAAGAATTTATAACAATCTGCTATTAAGACTATCAGTCTCTGAAGCTCTGACTCTGGCCGATGAAGTCCTGCTTAACTTGGGGAACTGTCTGACACACCCTAACGCCAGGGCAGAGGGCGGCCAGGGCAGTGGGGTGGCGCCCGGAGGGCCGGCCACGCTTTCCTTCCGTTCTGGGCACGCGGGCGAGTTGCGTGACCTCCATGTGCCTCAACCTCCTCTCCTGTGACGTCAGCGCTGGTAACGCTCTGCAGGGCTGAGTACTAAACACCTGCTCTTAACTCCTGCGGTGACCCGCTGAAGGCCTGAGGTGCTGACCTCGACCTGAGCTCACGATGCCACATGCTCTCCAACTTCTCCTTTCTCTTTCTGAACCTCTTGTGTATGTGGGGCTCCCATGAGCACAAAATTAAATTTGATTTTTCTCTTGTTAATCTGTCTCATGTCCGTTTTGTTATTCAACCAGCCAAAAGCTCCAGAGGAGGGAAAGAATTTTTCTCTTTGCCACAATATTTAACACATTTGGAATGAAGTCTGGCATATGGTTAGTGCTCAGTAAATGCTGAATGTTCGCTTCCTCGTGGGGGAAAATTTTTTTTAGGTCCTAATCAGTTGTCCATCTCGTGAGAAGAATCTACCTTTGCTAATCACACCTCTACGGGCTTTGCACGTGACGGCCCCTGTACCTGAGCCAGGTAACTTCTCATGACCAATGGCCAGAGAAATGGCATAAAGATTATACCTAGACTGTGTTTTTTAACTTTTGTAAATTACGGCACTAATTATTTAACAACAAAAGCATTCACTTAACTATACCATCTTTTGTCCACAGATTTTCAGTGAATTAGACTTGGGACTCTGAAGAAGAAATATATCAAATGACCAGGTTTCAACAAATAACTTACAAGAAACAGAGAGAGTGGGAGAGGGAAATTATAAAGAGCGACTTGAGAGACTCATCAACCAGCTGCCACAAATGGATCTTATTTGGGTCATGTAAGTTACAAACAACTGATCTGGAATTTGTATGACAGTATTTATGAGTCAATAGGGGAAACTGGAACACCGGGTGGAAATAGATATTTGATGATGTTAAGGGAATATCAATTTTTCGGGTGGCAATTTCTTTAACATCAGCTTTTTTAGAGATAAACCCTGAAATATTTACATTTGAAAAAAATATGATGTCAGGGATTTGCCTCCAAATAATCTTGGGGCACAAGGGAAGACAGCAAAGGGATGTGGTTAAAACAAGATCGGCCCCGAGGTGACAATTATGGAGCTGGTGGTGGTGGGTACACGAGACTTTATGACTCGATTCTATTTTTTTTTTATACGTCTGAAATTCTCTAAAATACTTGAAAAATACACGACGACTTTAAAATACCCACACATCCCATGCTGCACATTGTTGGATGTGAGAAGAAACACTACCATGCCTCAAAACCACACCTTACACTTACAGTACGTTTTTCTGAGACGATGCGTAGACTGGACACTCATTAGCTCTGCCACGGGCAGGAAAGGGACCAGGACCCGTCACCAGGTTTGAGATGAAGGAAACGACAGAGGTAAGTGAAGGGATCGAAGCAGCAGCAGTCGATGGCAGAGGCAAGAAACAAGCACGGCTCAGGTCCCTGCAGCCTGTCCCCTCTCAGAGGCTACCAGTGACGTAGCCCGGGGCAGTCTGAACGAAGGATGCTCTGGCGAGGTTTTAAACACTCCCTAGAAAAACAATCTCTACGCAAAAGTCAGGAAAATGAATCTGAGACTCTTCCAAACACCTAGTGAGCATGTTTTCATTCTTACGCATCCTGCATCCTTTTGCCAATCACGTTTATGGTGATTATGAATTTGGGAGGTGAGAGCTATGTGCATCTCAGAGAGGAGAGGGAGGGGAGAAGAATTCAGGCTTGATTTCCCCTGTGGTCGTTACAAGCCAGGTCGGGTATTAGGGGAGCCTGTGTGTGTGACAGAGAACAGAGAGAGAGACGGACCAGAAGGGGGAAGGTGGGGGAAAAGGGAGGGAAAGGAAAGAATATGAAAGACGGACAGATCACTTATGGAAAAATGCCCAGCTCCTAGCTGAACTCGAGGACCATAAATATACTATTTTGGGGATCTTGCACCCAAAATAACCCAGACTTATTCCCTACTTTAACCAAGTAAATAGGAACAAAACAAAAGAACTCTGTCGATCAAAACCTAATAGGACGCTTTAGAAAATTCGAAAATGTTTATCACAAGACAAAACTGAGAGACGAGGTGATATTAAACCTAAATTAACGCAATTTGAACATCGACGACACAGGGGAATTTGTGTTCCTCCCAGCCTCTAGCCTGACAGGGATGAGTGGAGGAGTGACTTCATTTCTCCCTTTTCTATTCCACGTCATTTGTTAAGTATGTTAGAGACCGTGCATCATACAGACACTGCTGTGAAGTTTTCTCTTAAACTAAACCACCTATAGACCAAGCTCTCTGAGACAGACGTCCACATGTAAGCGGGCGTTAGCTCTAATCCCCCCAATTTCTAAAGCAGGTGCTAAGCTGTAACTTGGATCAGCTTCTCAGGCCCGTATCTTTCCACGTTAGGAGTGCTGATACATGAACGGGGAAGGGGTTTCTACCTCACAGATTCATCTCTTTCAGAAGCATAGAAAGTAGCTTTTGAAACTGTATTACTCTCGTTCTTTCCACACCTCATAAATTCTGTCCTTGCTGCACAAAAACGTCACCTTTAAATTCTATGGACACAGTCTACTGTCAAGAAATAGAAAGTACACTTACTAATAGGTGAAGAGGTGAAGATTAACACATAAATTAATTCATCAAAGAATTTTATGGCTATAAATGCATTAAAAATAAGCTTCATGAAGATTTCCTAGGGGAAAAAAAAACATCTTTTTTTTTTTAGTAGAAAAGAAATACCCCAGGATTGTTTTGTGTTTATAAAACAATATATGTGGCTCAATGTTGCTTAAAATTGCCAGCATTTATTTTAATAAGTATTTTTTTAAGCATGGTACAGTTGGGTCATTGTGATTTGTATGATATAATATAAATTCTAAATTTAAATGTAAACACTTTAATGTAAAAGATGGTTGTGTGCTCAACTTAATATATATATATATATATATGTTTAAAGTACACAAAAACATTCACTATAAGTTCTTCCTAAATATTGAAAGTTTGTCATAAAAGAACAGTAATAGGTAAGACTCAAAGCACTGAGAAAGGGGAAAACACACACACACACATACACACACACATATTTTTTTACATTTACACATATATATGTGAAAACTGTTTATAATTTCACAGCTCTGACACGTTAACAGTAAAGTTTTGAAGTATTTTGGTCATCTCTTGATATCATTTGATTCAGATGGGATAAGAATCACATAATTGTTTGCTGAAAATTTGAAAAATATGATGTACTGACCTTGATAAACAAAATTCAGACTTTAAAGACATTGTTTCTCCCTTGAACTATCAATACAAAATAACTCAAGTAACAGATCTGATATCAATGCCGCCCTTTCATTTCATAATAATTATTACAGTTCTACAGCCCTTTGGCGTTTTTCAAAGAATCTGTGCATGCATCATCCCACCTAACTCCTGTGGAAAACTCCAAGGATCGGAAGGAAGCTTAGAAATCACAGGGTTCTACAGACGAGAAATCGAGGCTGACAGCAGAAAAGCACACGGTCACACGGCCTGAAGCTCACTCGTGAGGTCTCAATCCTCACGATTCCGACACGAGCTGTCCCAGCCAGGTGTCCCGGCGCAGTTACCTGATTGGTCGATTCTCTTTACTGTCCCGATGCAGTTACCTGATTGGTCGATTCTCTTTACTGTCCCGGCGCAGTTACCTGATTGGTCGATTCTCTTTGCTGTCGAAGAGCGAGAAGATGACTTCGAGCTCCTCGCCCAGGTTAGAGCACATGAGGCTCTTCATCTGCACGAACAAGTGGTGGCTGCTGGCCTGCACGGGGGTGTCCTTCTTCCGATGTCGATGCTCCATCTGAGTGACACCCCCCCCCCCAACAAACATGTCATCAGCAATGGACTGAAGAAAACAATGGGCCCCACAAGCCTGCAAGCTACGGTGTGAGCCCGATGTTCTGCTATACAGATGCGCCTCGACTTACTAAAGGGCCACGTCCCCATACACCCAACTGTAAGTTCAAAACATCGCAGGCTGAAATGCGTTTAATACGCCCCAGCCACCGCACACGGCCGCGGAGCGGGGCCCAGAACGCGCTCAG
>JAQQSQ010002616.1:0-10521 GCA_028627145.1 Eidolon dupreanum | reverse complement strand
CTTGCTGAGCTGAGAAAGATACTAAACCTACAGCGTGGTGTGTGCAAACATCCTTGAAGGGTCCTAGAAGCTGGCGTGTAGGCGCCACGTTAAGCGCACAGGCGCTGGTTTTAGAGGGAAGAGACTGAGGCACGCACGGGGGGTCGACCAACGTCGTGAATCCCCCTGAGACACTGCACAGGACTCTCGCCTGACGCCAGCAGAATGTATGAGCCATCGAGTGCAATCTTAATACCGTGAAGAACCTGATTCGTTTGCTGGGGCCGGGGATGTAGTTGCGGGTGAGGCCGTGGGGCCTTCCCAGGTGGCAGGTGTCCTGTGCGAGAGGGACTCTAGAGTGATGGCCACGTCCTCGGAGCCTCGTGGTCCCGCAGTGACAGCCACAGTGGCAGCCACAGCCGCTGTTTGAAAGCTGGAACTTGGGCAACCCGGAAGCCTCCAGCTTAGCAAGGAGGTGTCAAAACGAGGGCCACAAAGCCACACTTCCTCAGGGCAGCTACCCCCTCAGCCCCCAGTTAAGGCAGATTTCTCTGCTCTAAGTTCTCCCAACTACACACAATTCCTTCTAGCACTCAGCAGTTTGTAACTGGACGTGCATTTTGTGGCTGCTGGGCCGGGTCTGCCTCCCGACTGGACAGCGGCCTGAGTGCGACACGTTCTGTTTATTATGCTTCTCCTCGTGTTTAGCCCAGCAGCTGGCGTTTTGCACGCACTGTGTGAAAGTTCCTTTGTCTTTCTGATGCTATTCCTGACATAAACTGAAATAGGTATGAGATTGGCATACCTGGGAGGGAAACCGCGGGGCTCAGAAGCTCCTACGCAGGTGAAATTCCGTGGATGGCACAGGTGCACGGGGCAGGGTGGGGGAAGCAGGGATCCAGCTGGGAAGAGTCCTGTGTACGTTGGGGGTCAGGGCGTGGCTTTCCTACCAGGAAGATGGGTGACCCTGACAAGCAGGCGGCTGGAGCCTGCTGCCTGGTTTTGTGATTTTAAGTTTGAACGTTTCCTAGTTTTGTGTTTTAGTTCCTTTCCCAACGCCCACTCTCTCTCCCTCAGCGTGAGCTGTCGGGAAGGGGTCTGGGAGCAGACATCGAGGAGGTGACGTCCTCAGGGCTGTAAGGGAACATCCCATGGAAGGGTAGCTTTGCAGACACCACGGTCACATCGGCCCGAGCTTCCCTCTTGTGATAACTTGGTTGTTTTTACACTTGGCGAAGCTTCCAGATCACCTCAGTCTCACAGACAGAGTGGAGCAGGCGGCTCCGTGTCGTAGCGGAGGAAAGGGAGCCTCAGAAGATAGCGATTTACCCAAGCTGTAGTGGAAATGCTCAGATCAACACCTCAAGGAGAGCTTACTGTGTCGAGACACTGCACCGAGCCCTCTCTATTTGGAATGTGTAATTTAATCCTCACCACATCCCACGGGATAGGTGGACATTATCATCATTCCCAGTTTACAGATGAGGAGACTGAGACCTGGAGGTCAAGTTTTGCCACAAGTTGCATGAGCAAGAAGCGTAGAGCCAGGCTTCTGACGCAGAGGACGCAGGAACCACCGTGCTCATGGGTGGCACTGGCCCGTCTCCCGTCCAGTACACGGTTGCTACTGCCCGTCTTCCAACCCCTCGTTCAGTTTGGCTACTTCATTTTGCCAATTTTTAAAACCCATTTGCAGTTTCACCTTAGCTTAGAATGTATCAAGTAGAGACCGTAGTGATGTCATTGCATGCCACTGAAGTTATATCAAGTAAGTCCAGATAAAATCTTCTGCACTTATTAATGTCAAAAAATCGTTGAACGCATTTATAATTTTATAGTGGTGGCCGTCGCTTACTGACCATAGGGCACACCTATTGACTGTCTTGAGGAAAACTTGTACCTTTCTCTCACACTCTGCACAACACGTTAAGAAGCATAAAATAAGTACATGAAAATGTGATTACATGAGTTCTTTTCAGATGATTATCTCTTCAGGGAGATGAGAGCGAGCAACGGTGACTGGCACGTTTTCTGCCCTCTACAGATCTAAGTATCTTCCCCAATGAGTTCTCTTTACATTATACTTTGTAATTAAACAGAAAACACAGAAATGCTATAATTTGTAGTTGATAAGAACAATTACAACAAAAAGCGCCGTTGCCTAGAATTCTAGATAGGAAAGTGTGATCCAGTCAAGATTCCAGGCCTGTGCACAGCACAGTGGACGGAGCTCTGCGTAGAGGGTGTCATTTATGTATCTTCTGAATGTCACTGGCTGCATTTCAAAGCCACACGAGAAAGGATATTGGCTCATATTTGTGTGTATGTGTGGTGGCGGGGGGAGGGAGAGGGAGAGGTCTGTGCCTCTTCCCCTCTCTGTGATGGATAATTGAGGTTTCAATATACAATAGTGACATTCTAGTAGATGAAGGAAGGGGGCCGTCCCGGAGGGCAATCTGAACTTCTGCTTAGTATATTTACTCTTGCTGTTTTTCCTTCCTCCTCATTTGTGATTCAGGAGGCTCTCTGAGAAGAGGGAGACAGCGAGGCTCCTCAGATGGATGGAAGGACCCGGAGCTGGGATGCTGGGTTCTATGAAAAGGTCTGCTATTGAATCTGCTCTGCTGCTTTTAGGCAAATCATTCGATCACGCTGTGCTTTGGTTCTTCCTGTGCTTGCTCAATGTGAATAACGTGTTTGAGTATTTTGTGATGATTGTAAAGTATTTATGAAGTGTGAGTGACTCATTCTTCCAGGCCCGCTGCTCAGGTAGAAAGGGAAAATCTTTTGAGATGCTAGGCTCTTTGGCAGTCAGCTGGCCCCCAATCCTTCAGACTACAGTGACCATCCAATTGCTGCTTGTTCTTGTGACACATTTTGCAGTCTCTGAGCAACAGCTCTTTAGGCTTATAGTTGGGGAGCATCCTTTTTTGGTCTCCTTTGTTTTCAGAAACAAAATGTCATTTTATATGATCTTGCTGCTTTCACCCCTCTCCCCAATTCAGCCCCTTTAAAAATATGAAGGTTTCTTTTGGTACAGAGCTGCTTTATCTCTGACAGTGATTCCCAAGAGAAAGGAGGGAGAGGCGACACGGTAGACTGAGTTATTCGGACTTGCCATAGTTCCTTTTTGATGATTTGGGCCAGGTAGAGGTTGGAACTAGATTTAGTCAGCTCTTCGGTGTTTTGGCAAGAAGCCTTCAGGGAATATACTGGAAAGAGAAAACGCAAAGTACCCTCCTGCCCCTTTCCCATCTCACCCTTTTGTTGTTGTTATAGCCTCTGTCAAATTAGGCAACAAGATATCCATCTTAGCCAAAGGTGCCAGGCTGAGAATCTTAGAAGGTAATAAACATGTTCCACATCAGTGGCTTGCTGTTCCATAAACGAGTCTCTGAAGTGCAACACTGGAGTTTAACAGAACTGTTGATTTCTTTTGTACTAAGATAAAATGTATTACATTATTTCTAGTGCAGTTCAATTAAGAGCGGTTTCTAAACACATCTAGTTAGGTGTTTAACTAAAGTTAGAGAACCATGAAATATGTTACTCCTTCGTTGCAGCTTGGGTAGCAGCAGGAAGAGTTTCAGACACAGGAACACAGTGTAACCCTTCAGTTTTGAAACATCGCTAGGTCTCCCCGAGCTATAAATGATCAAAGAAACATCCGGATAAATACTGCTCCCAGAGGTTAGTTCGCTTTGAATGTTGTGCCCAACTTCCGTCTGCCAGTTCCAGGAAACCAGAAGCCAGGGACTCCCGTTCGGGGTCTTTATTATTGGGACAGGATCGTCAATACACCATAACTTACAGAAACCCCAGCTGCAGTAGCTTCCAACAAAGGCAGAGTTTTCACTGATGGCTGTTAGAAACTAGTAGCCTGCAACTAGCCTGGCTTGGGAACGGGCCGGAATGGTGTCCCCCCAGATTCCTGGCGGCCTCGCGGCCCCTGCAAAGCGGGGTGGAGGCCCTCGGGGTGCGGTGTGGCTCCTGGGCTCTGAATGCAAACAGGGAGCCGCGCAGCTGAGCCGGTAACAGCGGAGAACTGGCCGCGTCGGTCTCCGGCAAGGACTTGGTCTGAGTGTCCGGACGCACGAAAGGGATGGCCTGCCCCGCCGGAGCCCCGGGCCGCTCTGCACGACCGGGGAGCCGGCGTGGAAGTCGGGCCGGGGCGGGACGAGCGGCCCCGAAGCAACCGCAGGGGGAGGAAGGACGGTCCCGCGGCCGCCACGCGGAAGGTCCGGGAGCCCCGCCCCGGCCGCCGCCCGCGAACGCGCGCTCCCGGCCCCGCCCCGGCCCCGCCCCCAGCCCCGCCCCCGGCCGGCCTGCGCCGCTCATTGGGCGGGGGGAGCGCGGCGCGGCGAGCACGCGCCCGTACGTGCTCCGGGTGGAAACCCGCGCCGCGGGCGGCGGCGTTCCGCGGGCGGAGAGGAGGGGGGAGGCGGGGAGGCCGCGCCGCCCGCCCCTTCCCACCCCCGCCTCGGCCCTGCAGGGGCTGGATGGGCGAGTCGGGCGCGATGGCTCGGGCCCGGGCGGCGGCGGCCGCAGGCGACGGCGCCTCCCGCTCCTCGCCCCGGCGCCGGCGGTGATCCGGGCGGCGGCGCGGTCCCCGATGAGACGGCTGGCGGGCTGGCTGAGCCTGAGCCTGAGCCTGGCGTCCGTGTGGCTGGCGCGGAGGATGTGGACGCTGCGGAGCCCGCTCTCGCGCTCCCTGTACGTGAACATGACGAGCGGCCCGGGCGGGCCGGCGGCGGCCGCGGGCGGGAAGGAGAACCACCAGGTACGCGCCGCGCCGCGCCGGGCCGGGCCGGGGCCGGGGGACAGGGCCGGGGTCGGGGACACGGCCGGGGCCGGGGACAGGGCCGGGGACGGGGGCGTGGCCCCCCGGCGCCCCGGCCCCCCGCGCTCCCCCGGCCATTGTGCGGCGGCGCGGCCTCGGCCCGGCCAGTTTCCCCGCGCGGCGCTGGCCCGGGCCCCGCGGCGCCTTTTGTTCCCCGCGCGGCGGCCGCGGCCTCCGGTGTCCCCGCCGCGGGCCCGCCTCGTCCCCGCGCCCAGGCGCTGGCCGCGCACGCTCGGCCGCCGCGGGGTCTGCGCGGCCCGGGGCCCCGGCTCCGGGCCTCCCCTGCGACGGACGCGGCCGAGCCCGCCGCCCCGCACGCCCTCCCTGCCCCCGACCAGCCGGCCCCCCTTTTTGTTCTGGCTGAATCCGTGATCATACAAAGGGTCATAAAGAAACGCGGCCGTGCATCACCAGCCACCCGGCTCCCCGGCTCCTCCCGGTGACATTTCCCCCAAGCACTTAGGAAATGCGTTTGACAGGTCCTCGCCCGCGTCCCACCCAGCCTGCGAGACCTGCTTCAAACTCTGACGTTGGTGTCTGACTCGAAAGCCAGCCGTGGTCAGGAGGGGGCTGAGGCAGGCTGTTCCCGGCAGGGGGTTTAAACCAGATCTGGGCAGCAGTGAATCATTTTCAGAGTTGTAGTTGGTGCAGTGGGTAGGCTTTCCGTGAGCTTGGTTCTGTAGAGGTTCTGTAGGTCGCGTAGAGGAGTATGCACAGGTCATCTGTAGAATGAAGAGGGAGAAATTCCATATTCCATGACGAGGTAGTTTGCAACTGACCTTACACTCACTGAAAAGAGGCTCCTGAACTCTGCCAGAGTGGGCTGACCAGAGCTAGCCCTGATGGTACAGCTTGCCTTTCCACTTAGTCCCCATTTTGTCTCATCATTTTCATAGATTTCTCATTTCCCTATGTTGTTTTTCTTACCATACCAGGTGTTCAGAGAGTTGATCTCATATGCTTTAATAAAAGTAAAGAGTTACATAGGAGCATGAAAGCAATTCATTCAGAAAAGTAGCATTTAGTTTTTATTTGGCAAATATTTATAGTGGCCCCTTTTCTATTTTTGAGGGAAATTATTTCCATAAATTTTTTTTTGTAATCTCACAGCTATTACAGTTAGGTGATAATTCCTATGATGTTATTAGGCGTGTACGTAAAGGTAGTGGGCAAGTTCAGGTTGTAAAACCACATTCTTTGCTGTGGATTACTTACACTAGTCATTTTTAGATAAACAACTCTATAAAGTACTGTAACAAGGGTGCACGGTGACCAAAATGTCACATATGAAACATGAGTAATGATGTAAAATGGTAATTTAGAAATGCCATTTTCAGTAGTTGGTAGATGAAGTGGTGGATAGGATAAAGAGAAGCCTATTCACACTGACGTGGATTCTGGTTGAGTCTCTTAAGCTGTAGGCGTTTATTCTAACACGTGTCGTGGGTGCCTCTGCCGTAGCATACTTGATATGTTTCAGCGCTCATAAAATCGGACGTATTTTAAAAATTGAAAACCTGTTTAAGTACTTTGATTTTTATGGACCCTAGGTAGAACATAGCTGTAGCCATAGTCTCGGAGTATTTCCTCTTAACAGAGGCCGCTTGCTAATGTCATACCTTGTAAAGCTGAATCTGTCGTGTTCTAAGGAAGACTAATGCTGGCTCCAGGTGCCTCATTTACTTCGTTATGCTTCCGAAATGTGTGTGTGTGTGTGTGTGTGTGTGTGTGTGTGTGTGTGAGTGTTTGTGTTTTAACCAGTTGTACTAACAGTTTGCTACTTTCTCCAAGGTGACAACTAACGTGGTGCTTCCTGAATACTTAGAGGGAGATTAGCTATTTTTCTTAGAATAATCAACCCAGATGTTATTTCGGGTGATACATTCACATTATGGAAATGTCCATGAATAAAGGTTAAAGTGAGCAGAAGAATCACGTGTACGGAAACCACAGTGAGGTCAAGTGAAATGGGAGACGTCCCCTCTGTTTTAAATCCCAGGATCCCGGATTCACCTTACACACTTTGTTGCTTGTGAAGTAACTTAACTCTAATGTTTCTTTCCCCACTTCAGATGACTACTTCTCTCAGGGTCTCCCGGTGTTCGTTTGGGTGTGTGGGTGTCATAACCAGCCACATATGTTTTTTTCGGAGTTTCATGAAAGGAGGGTTACAGATTCGAGTGAGCCATGCTTCGCACAGGTTTTCCTTGTGGGGGTTTTATTAACAGAGCATGATGTGGGGTTCGGCACCCCTCGGGCACCGTTTATGCATTTGTGTTGCCGTTTAGTGACCGAGGCCCGGGGAGGCAACGCGTCTGAGCCGAAGCAGCTGGGAAATTGCGGTCGGTAGCAGCGCCGTTGTAGCGACTCGGTCCCGCGCGCCAGCCCCAGAGCCCTGGCTCCGCGCGGGCGCGCCAGGCACAGCAGGGGAGGGCTCCGCTCGGAGCAGCGGCACGGCCTTCGGCCCGCTCCGCTCCGGCCCGCTGGCCTTTCTTTACAGCCTGCGAAGCGGGTTACGTTTTTAAATGGTTGCAAAAATATACACTATTTTGTAGCATGTGAAAATTTCTTGTATGGAATCCAGATTTCGGTGTCCATAAATAAAGTTTTGTGGGAACAGGGCCGTCACGTTCATTTACCTGTTGTCCGAGAGAGCTGCCAGGCAACCAGTGGTGGCTGACACTTTGTGACCTGCAAGCCAGAAATATTTACTGCCTGATCCTTTTACGGAAAAAAGTTTTCCCCAGAGATTTCAGCTTCCTTAACCAGCAGGTTCTTAATCACAGGTTGCAAGGTGGGTAGCTTGACTCATTGGGGAGAAACTAGTTATGTCACCTTTCGGTATTGGCTGACTCGGAACTTAAGAAGGAAGTAAGGACGGGAAAGGTCTCTGGATCCTTTTGATGCATCGCACCCAACACTTAAAGTTAATGTGACTGTTGCAGAGCTACTGAGACTTGACAGGACCGGGCGAGGCCACACTAACTAGGTTCCTGGTAATAACAGTCGTCCAACAGCTTCTTAGCTGATGGAGTGAAGAGAGAATTGTTATGGAACTTTCTAGAACCAAGCCAGGACACCTCCTCCAGATGACATTCTGCAAGGTTTGTTTTTTTTTTTTTTTACGAGCACAAATAGCGTTCACAATCCAGAACTGTTAAGTATGTGTGTGTCTGACTGACTTTAGTTTTTTGTCTTTTTACATAAGCTCAGAACTGTGCTATGCCACACGTGTTGATAGATTCAAGATAGAATTGAAATGGTTTGGGGTTTTTTTCCAAATGAAAAAATACTTGGACGTCACAGCCAGAGGTCAAAGGTAGCACTAAAGGACAGAGTCGATCTCTGTCCTCTGACTCCCCAGTTACCTGCGGGGGCAGACCAGAGTGAGGCCTGGGGTAGCAGAGCTGGGTGCCGTCAGCCAGCTCGCCCGAGGACACCCATGGGCTCGTGTCCTCTGAGCTGCCTTCGAGGGCCTGGAGGCCTCACAGCCAGATACTAGAGAGGTTTGGGAAAGAGCTTCCTGCCTTCCTCACAGCCGGCGTTTGCGTCAGTTTCCCAGAGCCCTGTCATCTCTCGTGCGGGGCATCCTAGGGGCCTTTGACAGAGCGCCCCTTGGAAGGTGGCCCAGGAGACCTTCAGGACCCAGCTCTGGACACACGGACCCAAAAACACTAGCCCAAGTTTGCGGTTTGTGAGTTAGGCAAGGACGGCAACTTCCCCTGCAGCTTTGTTCACTTGTCAGGATTATAAAACACTAGCATGAGTGAGGGTTTGCAGTGGAGACTGCCAGTAATTTATTTATGAAATCAAAGCTGAAGCAACTTCACCTGACCCGTAGAAAGTGGTCCCCAGATGGACGTGTGGGTGCCTTGTCATGCACATTGAAAGCTCACGTGAAGAGGTTGTTGGGGAGCTTTGCATCGTCAGTGGAAAGGTCATGGCTGGTTTGACTGTCTGTGCCCGTGCCGTGCTTAGATGCACAGTGTCAGGGGGGAGGCGTGTGGAGCAATTTGCTTCATTGCGGAAACAAAGTGTGATTTTGACTTCACTCGATCTTAGCTAAAAGGCTGAGAAGTGATTAAAATGTGACTTTCGAATCCTTAGCTGTCAAGGTCTATGTCATTGGCCAGATCTGACCACCCGTAGTAGGAAAGGTTCTGTGTTCAGGGACACTGGCCGTGGAGCCTTTCTGGTGGTTTTTGGTGGCACTAGGTGCCTCGAGTCTGGTGGCTTACTGCTTTTGAGAATGGCCGAGTGCCCAAACCGCCAGAGTGGCTTTAGGGATCCCCTTGAACTTCAGGTTTCCTCTGACCAGCTTTTGTGGACCTTGGACAGGAAGGGGAAGGACATCTACAGTTATTGGGGCTCTCTGGTGTGCCAGGCACTTTCAGGATCACCCCCTCTGATCCTCATGACAACTCGGGGTTGTAGGCGGTAAACCCCCATCTTACAGACAGAAGGCGGAGGCCAAGAGAGGTGAAACCTGCTTGGGGGTGCAGTTTGTAGACGGCGGAGCTGGGTTTTGAGCCCAGTGTGCCAGGTTTCAAGGCCCAGGCCTTCCCACTGCTTCCTGACACCCCCCTCGGGGACGTGCTGCCTCCGTAGTGGGGAGCTGTCCCCTCTTGTGGCCCTAGTCTGGACGGGGAAGCCAGTGGCGAGGGGCGGCAGCACTAGCTGGAGCTTCTGCGGCTTGAGTCCGATGAGGGGGGATGGTGGCTCCGGGTGCTGGCTTCCTCCTGTCTGTGCCCTTCGTCAAGTTTCAGGGTGGCGAAACAATTCTCAGCTGCGGTGCCTTTTTTCCTGCCACCAGCTGCTTCTCCAGGTCTCCGACACCACGTGGGTGGCCTGCAGTCGAGCTGCGTTTCGTGTCGGTTCCCAGGTTGAAGGCTCGGTCCCACGGGACCTCGCTCATCCAGCTGCTGGCCACCAGTCAGAGTCACGGACTACCCCGGCTTCTGTCCTACGTGGTTACAAATTCCGGGGTTCCCGTCCCTGCACTGGGTTAGGTAATTTGCTGGAATGACTCACATGGAGTTTCGGGAGACTCCTGACTTGCATTTGGTGGGTTATTACAGGAACAGCCAGGCGGGCGGAGACACGGAGGGCCAGGGTGGCATGGCACTCCCGTGCCCTCACCGGGCACGCCACCCCCCTCCCCCGGCTCGCCAGCGAGTGCGGCAGGTGGGGGCCCTCGAACCTGCCATGGGGAGGTTCGTGGAAGTTTTATGATTAGGTGAGATTACTTCCTTGGCCTTTGGGGACTGAACTCAGTCTCTTGCCCTGTCCCCCTGGAGGTGGAGGGTGGGCTGAAAGTCCCACCCCATCTCACTAATTACAAAAACTACTCTTACCCCTCCAGAGGTTTTAGGGGCTCTGTGCCTGGAACCTGGGATAAAGACCAGATATATTTTGTGTTATACCCTGTCACCCCAAAGCAGGAAGTTAGTGTTTAAAATAACTTTCTACTTCCACTGATGTGTACAGATCCTTTATATTCTGGACTAAATAGCAAACAGTTCATGTTTGACAAGTTGAGGAACTCCAAAAAATAATTTCAGGAAAACCTAACTGCGTCCTTCAGCCTGAAACGCAGATATGATTTTCTAGGAAGTTGCGTTTCTACTTTGAAAGAGCGATTCGTCAGCCAGGGCTGTGCAGAGACGGGAGATGCTCGTGGCACGACGGAGCCTTTCGTGACC
>JAQQSQ010002615.1:0-10524 GCA_028627145.1 Eidolon dupreanum | reverse complement strand
GCCGTTTCCCTGAGCTGAGGTGCGCTGTGCGATCCCAAAGACTTAGCGCAGAAAATATTCCCATGTTTAGATTAATTACATGTGATACTGGTGATCTTGCAGACGTGTCGGGGTAAAATACGTTATTAGCATACAGTTCGTTTCACCTCTTTCTCGTTACTCTTTCGAATAGGCGACTGGGAAATTAAAGTTACCTGTGGGGCCCACGCTGGATTTCCATTGGCTGATGCTGCTCTGGCCCACGTGGTTGCCCAGTCGTTTGAGATAAAGAAAAAAAAAAAAAAAAAAAGACTCGATTTTAATGGAACCTATGAAAAACTCCCCTCTGGAAACTCAGACAAACATTTTCCTCTGATATTTTTATTTATTTTTTTTCACTGTAAAACTTTTCCACCCCTGTGTCTTGGATTCACAGAAGCTTCTAGAATCTTCTCTGTGGCTGCCTAGATCCATCACTCCTTCCCATTCACACGTTATATAGGTCATATCAAGGAATGCGTTTTTTCAAAAAGATACTTAAAGTTTGGGCTTAACAATAATTATTTTAATGCAAAAAAATCAAATGACAAGAACGAAGCCAAGGCTATTAAAAATTAAGAGTTGGGAGAAATTTTTAACGTTACTGGCTGTAGGTATACACTATTGATTTCGGATAAGCTTAGCCCACTGCCGAAGGACAAAAAGAAGCTACTCTTGTTCTACAGAAACCAAGTGGGGGTCCCCTTCCTACCCTCCCTTCAATTTAGGTTTCATTAGTTTATATTGAGGGAAATCAAGAGTGTGGCCCCTCAATCCAGGGATAAGATTACTTTGTTATAAATATAGGTAAAATTAATGTAGCTTCGTAGGTTGGTTGAAACATTCGTAGTCTTGGGAGAGTTATAAACGTATTTGAAGGACGTCACGATACAATCAGAGAAATATATGAGGCTACTCTCTTGCCTACCTGCATAGTTACAGAAGGAAGCTATGACTTGAGGCAAAGCACATTAACCAAACGTCTCAGGATTTTAGAGGCGATTTTAAAATCCTGGTATACATAAATAGGTGTGAGTCTTGGACTCCAAAAACAGGAAGAAACAATCCATCAGAACTACCCTGGATATTAAAACTGACTCTGTGCTCTAATGTGAAGCTGCTTGATTGAGCAGTGCAGTGTCAACCATATCTTTCTCCTAATGCTAAAAGTAATGCACACAGACAGAGTGACAATCACAGCACAGCCCCCCATCAGCAGTAATTAATCTTTTAGTTAACAGAGGCTAGAAAAGCCTCTCATCAGCCTCTTCTGAAGTCTGAGGGACCCTGTTTTTTGATGTTCGCATTCTGAGGAAAATTGTCCCCACCAGTTCTAACAAATTGAAACACCAGGCTAATTATGGCAGCTAATGAAGTGTGTGGAATGGTTGCAGCTTGTCGTGAAACTGTTCCTTCAGTTTGGATTAGGGTTTCATCAATCACTTTTTTAAACTGATCCAGAATTGCTTCTGCCCGGCGCTTGGCATTTTTAATGCTGTTTCTGTAATTGGTTTTTCCCCTAAAGCTTAGACTGTTTTTTGAAATATTACAGTCTTGGGACAGGACTTGCAAACTCTAGTTTACATATATAAAAAAAAAATTATTAGTGATATCAGCTGATCAAGTGGTAGAAAGCTAATAAAAGGACCACCAAAATAAACTTTGATATACTGTTTCAATCCTGCTAAAGGTGGCAATAAAGCATATCCATGTATAACTTTATTTTTTTCAAAAGTAGGTATAATACGACATAGGAGAATCATAGTTGGTGATTAGTGACTAAAATTCCACCAAGAGTTTCTATGAAATTAATACATAGATGGTAGTTTATTATTAAGGGAGAATAGCTCTCTATATATCATTATTTATAGGTTTCTACATTTTGCATTGAGCCAGATATTTTAAGACATTAAGACCAAAGAACTGTGTATTCCCAACGAAATAACTCTATAAACCTGCAGTTCAACTTGGAAAGCCTGGGTCACAGGTTTTTAACTTACCTAAAAAAGGGGAATCAGTCATTTTGCAGAAATGACTGCAGTTTCTAAACAGTTACACCTTATTTTTAATATTGAGTTCATCTATAGCAACTATTGAGCACTCACTGTGTACAAAACACTGCCTCGACTTGTCAGACAATTCAAAAAATGGGTATTAAATTCTACTTGCTTAGGTTACATCCTTTAAAATAAGAAAGACTTTTGGACATTTTCTGTATTGCTTTTTCATGGGAGGCAAGCTATATGAGAATGAAGTTTTCATTTCTTCCCTTTCGATAAGTTATCTAGGAGTTAACATGGTTCTTAGTAAAGTGACATGTATTTAGAAAGAGCTTTAGGTCTACAGTTGTCCCTCGGTGTCCACGGGGACCGTTTCTGGGGCACCCCCGCAGATACCAAAGTCCTTGGAAGCTCCAGTCCCCTATACGACATGGTGTGGTCATTGTATATAACCCACTCACATCCTCCACGTACTTTAAATCACCTCTACATCACTTATAATACCCGAAACCATGTAAATGCTGTGTAAATCTCTGTTATACTGTATTGATTAGGGACTAATGACAAGAAAAAGCCTGTACGTGTTCAGTACAGAAGCACTTATTGTAGGCCTTACTGCATAGTATTCGTCAGCAACAAGGTAACTTATTTTTTTAATAATTTCTATTCTTGGTTGGTTGGAACCCACAGATATGGAGGGCCGGGGAGATTGTCACTTTCAATCCTTAGAAGCAACCTAGGACGTTGATACTATCATTTCCCCTCATTTCATAGACTGAAAAGTAAGAATAAATCAAGTAAATCATTGTCAAAGTCTGGACTATTAACCATTACACTTTTCTATTTCAACTAGCTCTTTAAACCTGCTCTCGCTGTCTGCCAGTCTCTAAGATTTTATCAATCCTTTCCAGATATTTAGAAAACTTACTGGTAATCATATTATTATAGAGTATTAGAGCTGAATGTCATGTTTAAAATAATTGAGTTCTTCATGAATTAAAAAGTATATGAATAGTATAAATATAGAGAGACAAGTATATATCATCTACGCATATAACAGGCACACGTATAAATACATGTATTAAGTATTAAATGTGTTACTATTAATTTTTTAATTAAATTTTCTCTGAGTTTTTGATTCTTTTACAATAAATACTTATTTTTACATTTAAGTGATAGAATTTTGCACTTAACCATATACTTTTTATTATGAAACATCCACTAAACAATATGCAGAAGTGAAATAATATGCATTGCAAAGTTTCTAAAACTGTTTGGTTATTTACCTTTATTTTTTTTGTCCAAATATTAAATTATTTTCAAGGATAAAGAAGGGAAATTTGGGGGCAGTCAAGATAGAATGATGAAAATATTTACGGTAATAAATATGCCTCTGAAAAGAGTTTTGGCTACATTGGATAAATTTTGGTATTTCTTTATTTTGTCATGAAGAATCATATAACATTTTCAATTATGAAGAATTTTACATATGTTCCTGAATTTTCTAACAGTTGGAGATTTCCTATTCTATTTTTATTAATTTACTGATTTAATTCCTCTCTGGTCAAAGAATATACTCTGCGATTTTAATCTCCTGAGTTTTCTTGAGGACTGAGTAATAGCCCAGGTTCTGGTCAATTGTGATCGATATTCCAAGTGCGTTAAAAAGAATGTATTTCCCGCCAGTGATGGGTGTAAGGTTCTGTCTGTATTTACTAATTTCCTGAGGTTTGTTCCTAGTGTTCAGATTTTCTATGTCCTTATTCATTTTTTTGATTGAGATCATATTGATATTACTGATAACGGTATGACCGATTCTTATTCCTGAGATAGTAAAATGAATCACTTATTTGACGCACGGGGTATACAATGAAGTCTTTATATGAAGAAGGGCATGGGCAGTGTGTTTTCTGTGGCCTTGAACGTCTGTGGCAGAGAGTTCACTGTCTTCAGTGTTCGTTCTCCTCTCTGTACCAGAAATCAGCAAACTCTCTTAAAGGGACAGATAGTGTAGGTTTTGAAGTCCACACGATCCCCGTTACTACTATCGAGTCTGCCATTATAGCACAAAAGCAACCAGAGATAATACATAAGAGTAGGCATGACTGTCTTCCAATAAAACTTTATTTAAAAATTAGTGGGCTGGTTCGGGCCTGTGGGCTATAGTCTGTTACTTCTGTTCTATCCTAATAGAACCTCTGATTTGTAGCTGGGTTCATGGCTGTCAGAAATTTAAAAAGTGCATTTATCAGCCACTTTTTTAAGCTAGTTATACTCCTGTGACTGTGTGCTAGAAAACAAAATATAAGCGAAAATGTGAGTCCACCTTCCAGAAATTATTTATCTGGATTTTCCCTACATAAATAAGTCTGATAATGTGGAGGACAGCTAACAGCAACACACGAAAACACTACACAAATTAGTCTGCTGCACCTGTTGTTTGGCGTCTTCTGTCTGTAGTTCTCCGACACTGGTAACTGGTGGGAACGTTGAAAGTTTAGAATTCGAACCAGGTCCTGCCTCTCACATCTCTTCTTTGCTTGGCACAGAGGCCCTGCCTGCAGCGAGTCCCTGTAGAAAGCCTAGCCTACGGCTTGGCTTCTGTAGCTCAAACATTTTGTGTTTTCCACTCATGATCCTGAACTCCCTTGAAGAGATAGAAATTTCTCTTGAGAAAGCAATGGCTCAAAAGAAATCCAACTTTAATGCTTGCAAGAAAGTCAGAAGTAAGGAGTTCTGATACAGTTTACTCAGACTGAGAATTAACTGCTATTTGAAAGTTTCAGATGACTTGCTGGTAATGACAGTCGGAGCACCAAGTCCTTCTGTGATGTCTTCTTCAGTTCCACCCATGAAGACATCGGCGTCAGTAACTATGGTTTCCAATTTCCCTCCCACATCCTAAGCCAATTCTTTCACGTACTGTCAGCGGTAGAGATGGACAAGAGTTTTTCTTAGGGCTCTAAATATAAGATTTCTTGGAAGAGGAATTTCTTCCCGTAGGCTAATTAACTGGCCCTCATGATGGATAAGAGCTTAATGGAACATTGTGTGAGGTTAATATCCACTAAATCACGTTAACAGTTTTGAAAATTTGGATAGGTCCTAACTGTGTAGTTGGAGAGCAGACAAAACTAATTGAAATACTTCGCCATTAATTTCCAAGCTCTTAGAAACTAATGGGTTTCTAGAAATATCATTAGTGACGACTTAACACATATCATAATCTGTATCAGCTAAACATATGTCAACGGAAGAGATATATGAAGTATTACATATCGATATCTTAAACTATATTGCCAAATAATGTTTGCATAAAGAATCTACAACTCATAATGATTTTGGTCTAGTATATTAATGTTACATTTATGATAGAGTTTTAGTGTATTTTTAAATATAAAACAATTCTTATACTTTTTTTTTTAAAGTAAAGTGAATATAGAATTGTCAAAATTTTACTTAGTAACATTGAACAGGTCAAGAGCATTCTGGTTCTTATTTGTTAAAAAGACACTAAGAGTAACCTCTGGAAAATTTTGATTGGTTTAAAACACTTTTAACTTATCAAGCTTAATACAGAGATGTTTCCTATTAATAAATCATATTAACCTTCAAGTTGCTCATGGATATAGGGCATGTTAAAACCCCAGTAAACGATTTTATTCTGTTTACATCAGAGCCAAATCTGAACTATGTAGAATATGCTACTTTGGTACTTGTTTTATTTTTTCTTATATTGAATTCATTTCATATATTTTGTAAAAGGTTTAGTAAATAGAATAACTGAAGCAGCATTGTAAGTGGTTAACCCACATAACACGTCAGAGTTTCTCAAGAATTTTTAAATATCAACTGCATATAATTCATTTCCTAACAATATAACATATTAGTGGTTTAGTTTTAAAAGTATAAGTTAAAAAGAAACATCAGCTAATTAGCAGATATTATATATTGGCCACAGTGAGACATACTTTTTTTTTACTTTGTTTCTGATAAATTCTTATTGTTTCCAGTTTTCCTCCCACATCCCACAAAAGTGATGTAAGTGAAGATAATAAAGTTGAATTTAACTTTATTCAAGAATTTTTTTCTCATATGTGGCCTGTGCCAACCATAAAGTTTCAAAAGGCCATAATCATTGAAATTATTTTATTTTAATATCCTCTTAACCTTTAAATAATTTTATATTATTCAAAAATAATAGTGAAATAGTGTATTAAATATTGAGATGTATCATATGTCAATGTTCTTCATTTTGACAGTCTTTTATTTATAAAGTTGAAATAAGTTAGGAGTTATATTTAAATTGTGAAATAAATTGTGGTTTTAATGGCCACAGCAAATAAACACTTCTTAGTATTTTGAAGTCCAAGGTATTTTACCTACACATGTTTTCGAGTTCAGACACAGTAAAGTTCAAGGGCATCCGAGTATGAAATAGCTTGTGAGGAAATGCACATTACTTCCGTAATTTGATTTAGTTGAGGGAAAGGACACTAGATCAGAAAATAGATCTTTGTCTTTAATAATTTTGGTTCAAATGTAGACATTAGGTGTTGTACATAGACTAGTAAATGTGCCTGTAATTTTCCCAAAGCTTATCAAGGGGTTGGCATTATAAAATACATTAATTTCCATTCACTGTCTTACCTGCATTTTAAGATGTTTTATTACGTAGACTCGTGTATGGAAAGCACTGTTAAAAACGTTCTGAAAGAAAAATGTAAAAAAAGAATTAGAAACTATATGTTTAGGCATTTTGTATAAGTGACCAAAAAAAAAAGGGCATCAATTACAGAGAGGAACATAGTTGGTAAGTGTCCAAGTAGGAAGAAAACTTAAATCCAAGAGAAATAGTAAACGTTTCGATGCACTAATTATTATTATTTTCTTTATTTATATCAAAGTGAAACGTATCTCGTCAAAGTAACTATGCTCACAGGTTTGTCATGCTGAGCGGCATACCGTGACTCAGCCCTCCCATCTTTTGTGTACGATCCTCCTTTCCAAAGGCCATTTTCAACTCCTTCATCTCCCAGCTAATAATATGGTGGCATCGTGATTTATCAGCTGTTGGTGTTTGCCATTAACTTTCACCTCTGGAAGATGAGAATTTAGCTCTTATATGCCGTTATCTTCATGTTTTCTTAGAGTACCAGTCTTGAGTTAACAAAAATACTCAGGTTTTATATATATTTTTTGACTGTGGGAAGATTGTTTGCTAGTGAATCAAAAAGTATTCAAAAATGGCGTTTTCTTCTTATCTAATTTTGTACATTTCCTGGAGTTAATACTTATGCCCTTTTCCCCATTTGCTCAATTTTCTTCACACTTCTTGTCAAGTTTCTTCATACCCAGCCTTCCAATATAATTTTTGTTTCTGAACGTTACATCTCACATGTAATCGATATTGATTAGATAGAGAATTTGAAGTTGAAAATTGTTTCCTCTCTGTCTTAAGCCATGTTTGTTATCTGTCATTCTGCTTTGGGGAAATTTTCTTGCATTTTTTCCTAATTCTTTTCTCTTTGTTTTCTCAGATTTCTTTTTTTTTTAGATCTCTTAAAGATGAAATTCTCTACATTGATCTTCAACTTATTTTTTTAATCGTTTATCTCCTATTTCCATTTTGTTGTGCTTGGTGTTAAATTACAATTTTCTATCAATTTTTTTTTGCTTTCATATTACTAATTAAATAAAGCTTTTATCTTTTTATCTTTCTATAATAGCACCTATATTACTTGCTTAATAAGCACATTATCCTTTCTAATGTTTCTTAGAATATTTTAGATTTTTAATAATAATTTGTTCTACTTCTTGCATTGTCTAAAATTCATCTCAATTGTTTGTTTATGTATTTATCTCTCTGCTGTACCTGGTGTCTTCCGTTGTGTTTTTTGTTTTAGTTTTTTTTTTTTGGGGGGGGGGCGGGTAGTGTCCCTCGGGGAGCATGGGGAGGGAGCTTGGAGGTCACATGATCCTTCCTTTGGGTCTTCAGGCCAGCCCTGGCCTCCCTCCCCTGTGGGATGCCCAGATGGCCTAGCACTCAGGTCACAGTTTGGGTGGGGAGGGGAAGGGGTTCCTGAGTGGCTCTTCTCCAGACACCAGGCCGTCTCCGGTCTGCATTCCTTCCGGGTCTGGGATGGTACCAGTCCGCATCTGTTTCTCAACATAAATCGTACTCCAGGGTCGCCACTGACTCCCGGCTTCACTGAAGACGCAGTTTGGTCGATGTTTATAACCCTCCACGTTTGGGCACGGGGAGCATTGCTGAGGGGATAAGACAGGGCGTGAAAGTCATTGCCCTGCCATCTTAAAACCTGCAGTCTTCCAAATGAATGATTTCAAAATGCAGGTCCACACAGCTTTTCTAGAGAGGCTTTTGAAATGAGAGAGTTATTTCCAAAAACGTATCACCCAGAGCATTTCATTCATTTCCAAGTATATCTGAATGGGGATAGACGGTGGATATAAACACAGAAGGCCCAGATCCTGCCCCCAGGCACCTTATAGTCTGGGGGGTGGGGGGGAAGCTGAAACACATCAGGGAATTGCTGTGATGCAAAACAAAATCTACAAGGGCCCGAGAAGGCTGTAACTGTGCACCACAGGCATTCATGCAGGGAGATGCGATTTATACCCGAAGAAGGACTTCCAAGAGGGGGCAGCATCTTTACGTGAGGCTGGCTGTTAGGGTATGATGTGCACCTAGTAGGGGCTTCGTAAATATTTGCCGAATATAATTAGTGCTGTTCAGCCTCAGCGGGTTGACATTCTCCTTTCTGCGTCTGTTAACGGTAAACATTCTCTGCTTCGGCGCCGCTCTCAGTCGTAATCAGCTTCACTTGTTCTTGTCTTAGTTTTCCTGAGAGGAATTAACAAAAAACATTTCTATAGAGAAAATTCGCCATTCAATGACAGTTATCGATATATCCTATAATTACAGGGAAAAAAAAAAACCTTCCTGTGAGAATGTCATCATGTTAATGATGCATGTATATGACTAAGAATTATAAATATTGAGTAATAAAGCTGCAAGTTCACATGTTCCCAGATGTTATTTGGGGGCCATTCGATTAGCAATTTTTCAAAAACATAAGCAGTAATTACACATCTTTCATGATTTCTTTCAGAAACGACACTTGATTTTAATTCTTTCACTTAAAAGAGAAACCGCGTAAGAAAAAAACTGTTGGAACTATTGACATTTTTATAGCTGACAAAAATTAAGCGTAATTAAAATGAAATATTTGTTGCATAAATTAAACTGCAATTAATACGTTTTCTGCCGCTGCTTGAAGGATAAGATTAAAGGAGTGTTGTTAGCAGACTTCCTGCTGTGACACTAATTTCTTAATTTTTACACCAAACATCATCGAATGTATTTTCACAGTAGAAGAGTAAAAAAACAAAAACATTGTTTGATGAAAATGATATACTTCAGAGGGAGATAAACCGGCTTTTATGAAGGCAAGGCAATATTACTGTTTGTTTTAAGATCTGATGACTAGCTGATTCCAAGGGTAAGATTTGCGCTTTTGAAATAACAGATTCAATGGCCCTTCATTTTAGTTAGCTACGCCTTGTAGATTATCCAGTGCATTGTTTCAGGACGTTTGCTCTTTTGGAGGTAATCGGAAAATGAGCAAGACATGTTATGCTGAGGCTTCCCCTCCAGCTAACCCAGAAATTATAATAAACCCCATCCCCCAAATTTAGATGTAGAGAATTTAGGAAAAGTGGAGGGAGGATGCCTTCGTCAGCACTGCTCATGGAGGAGGGTCCTTTTTCTCACGGGAGCCCACAATCGCCAAAAGAAAAGCAAACCGTGACCAAAGTTAGTTATTGCTATCTTTAAAAAAAAGCCTCCGGCTGCCATGCCTCACGTGGCATTTCCATGTGAATTTTTTTTTTTTCTGGCTAATTACTTTTTGACATCACACGCCGTTAGTGGTATCAATGAAAGAAACAGGTAACTGTTCTTAATGGTCCTCTTCCCTTCTCCAAACGTCTCTCTCCGGCCGAGCTGCGTGAGCGAGATCGATGCCCCAGGGGGAACTAGAAGTTGGGGGCCAGGGCCCCTTGCTGGACCATCGCACGCCTCGCTCTGCCTCGGGGGCTGGGATGCGTCGGCACACGCGTGTGATGACAGCATCAGCGGACGAGGGCGCCTGTCGCGAAGAGTGGAGTCCGCGGAGCTCTGCTCAGGCACAGCAAGGCCGTGGTGCCCCGTTCCTGCTGCCTGCGGAGAAGAAAGCGCCCCTTTCTGATGGCTCGAGGCTTGCCCGCATTCCGCGCCGCGGGGCCCACGTGCGCCCCGCGGTTCCAGACGTTGGGAAATTTCGCCCTCCAAAAATCTGAGAGCCGATCAGTCGATCTCTGTAGGGCCGCTGAGTGGGTTTTGGTTCTTTGAAAAGACGCTAGTGGTGTAGTGACAAAAATGTAGTTTAGTTCGCATGGAGACACGTGTGCACAAATGTCACCTCGGGCCGCCTGTCTTGACGGG
>JAQQSQ010002614.1:0-10524 GCA_028627145.1 Eidolon dupreanum | reverse complement strand
CGTGTGCACATGCACGCGTGTGTTAACTGGGGGAGCCTGCCCTTTTTTGTGATCAGCAGTTGCAAACAGCTGCTGTAAATTATTTTGATTGCCAGCAACTTGCTGATTTGAGTCTGGCTTACATGCTAAACAGTACTTTTCAGTGATGGTTAGCTCAGTTTTTCTGAGTTTGGACAAACCATATATTTGCTCTTGCAAACAAATATTTATTGAGCACCTGCTAAGCACTAGGCATTGTCTTGTGCAGGAGATGCAGCTGTGAGCCGCTGAGCCTTGCCCCAACGCTTGGCCTCATGCAACCGAGAGTCAAGTGCAGTTTTTCTTCTTGGTTTGCGGTGACAAAACACACTTGGAGCTATGAAAAATGTCTTAATCATAGAAGGCCCAGAGGGAAGTGTGATTACGTAACTGAGTCTGCAACTCTGGAGTCGCCAGCACACTCATTTTTGGAATACTGCTTTTGAAAATGCAGGTTACTTGAAAACACAAATAGCTAAATGCAGCAGAAGAGGCAGAATTCCCTCTTCCCGATTCAGTAGGCTACGTAAGGTCCATTCTTATCTTTTGTTTCCTTTCGTGTGGAAGGATCTGGCCCCTGTAGCATGTGATTTTGTTGCTCTGCCCATCCTCCCTAGGTCTCTCTGCCACTGCTGGCTTCCTTAACTACCAGTGTTAATCTCTTATTCACATACATGTGTATGGCAGGTCAGCCAGAGAATCTGTTCTCCACTGTCCTTAGTCCTGGTCCCAGGGAGACAGAGTTGCTGCTCCCTGGATCAGTGCCTTAGCAGAGGAAAGAAAGTGCTGGATGGATCTCATTGGCGGGTAAATAAAATGCTCTGGCCTGGAAATCAACTCATTGGCTAGAACTAGTTGCAAGAACATACTCAACCAGAAGGGGGCCAAGTGTAACCCTATAATACATGGAAGGTGGAAATGTGGAAGCCTTTGACAAATTATACTAACATTTTCTTTATTTAAACAGCCATTGTAGATGTAAATTGCCCAGATACAAAGAAAATGAGCCAACACAATACATTTTGGATGTCTTCTACTTATTAAAACGACCTACAGGACATTTCATATGCATTTTATTAAACTGAATTTTATAAGATATTAACACTTGTTTTAAAATGAAATTTAGATCAATATTTGTGACCTCTGCAGCTCCTCCTGCCCTAGGTTCTTTCAAACGTATTAAAAGCCCAGGTTTTAAAGCCGTTCATCACTGGGCTTGCATCTTGGTTCCGTCACCAATTAGGTGAGTGACTTTGGGCAAGTTAGTTTGCCTCTCTAAGCTTGCGTTCTCTCATCAATTAAGTCAATAATAATACCTACCTGGCAAGATATTTTTGATGATAAAATTATATAATACATTTAAAGTGCTAAGTAGCAAGAATGTGGGACTGTTTGTTACTGTGGCCAAATTAAGCCTATCCTGACTGATATAAAGATTATCAGATACTTCTGCACGAAATCACTTCTGTACTGATCCAGGTCCTCTTTGCCCCACCTCTAATTCTTGTCTTAGCTACAGCAAACTTCAAGCTTGTGCTGTATGTTCTTCACTTTCTACCCTGGGATTTGTCTGATGCATAACATGGAATGTCCAAAGAAACTGCAGGTCACTCACACATGCACAATGCAGAAGGCTAGGGGGGTGTGAACCCCATGGGGCAACCCTTGACCAAAGGGCAATAGGGACTGAAGGATAAATGCTTCTGTCTTTCATCCCCTGAAGGGACAATTCCAATAAGCATTTCGTATGGGTTCTTGGAAAGTCTCTGTGATTGGAACACTAGTTACCCATAGCAGTGGCCACCTCCATCACGCATCCTTGCCTTGGCTCCTCTTTATCTCCGGTGCACTCACCATGATCCCTCATTCCAGTGCCCAAGGATCACGTCCTAAATAAACTGTTTACGAGCCTTTGTCTCAGGTTCTGATTTTTGGGGTGAATCATTGTAAAGACACCTGTTAAGGCCCTTCTCTAACCCTACTGATCACCCCATTCCAAAATTAGTGTTGTCTAGATACTTCGGCAAAAGATCTCTGTGTTCAAACCCTTAAAGTCATCCCTTAGAACCCACGCCCCACAAGGCAAGAGATCTTGCTCACTGTGTCCGCCGACATAACCACAGGTTTCAGAACACTGCATGGCACAGAAGAGACACTCCGTAATTGTGAGACTGACAAACCCATTTAATTTTCCTTCACCTCTGTTTCTTTGCCAGGAAATCGTGATTATAATATTGACCTCCCAAGGTTGGCATGAAAATTAAATCAAAGCCATGAAAAGTGTGATCTTGGGCAAGGTACTTACTGTTGCTATCCTTGTCTGCAAAATGAGCACGAGAGAATCTGGGTCTTTGGGTGATCGTGAGAATTAAATGATGCAATACATGTTAGGAGCATATAGTAAATGCTTGATAAGTGTTGCCCCTTTCTGCTCTCTCTCTTCCTTTTATTACTGTCACCACCGCCACCATCACCAACCACCATCATCCTCATCATCATCATCATCATCATTACCACCAATACCACCAACCACCACGGCCTAATCTCAGCTAGGGCAATTCTTGGGTATTCAGCAAGCACATAATAAGCCACCAGTTGAATCTGAATCTTAGCAACAAAGAAATTGCCTCTTCCATCTTTCCCTCAAGAGAAACTGGGACCAATTGTCCAGGTGCATCCTGCAAGCTCTCCCTTAAGAACTGTCAAAGTGTGCCCTGGTGACCTCAATATCTGGCTGGGTTCCTTGGGGCCAGGATTGGGGATTATGCTGTCGGTCTCTGCCAGGCTTGACAGGTTGATATGGAATTTGGATAGGGGTGGGCTGGATAGAGAGAATCCTAGGGGTGTGGTGATTACAAGACCCTCTCCCTGGGCCCCCAACATCTCTGTAAGCAGAGCTGGGGTCTGGAAGGGAATCGGTCCTCCCCTTTAGTGGCAAATCCTAAATGCTGCTCTGCAAAGAACACGCTGTAGCTGTGCTCAGCCCAGTAAATGTAGGCCTTGGGAGCCAGACTTTTTACAATGGGATAATTTGAGAGGTGGGACATAACCAGGCTGGCTCCAAACGTTCCCTCCGGGAGAGTTCAGCTAGAAAACCATCTTGCTCAAGGCTTGTTCAGCAATCCCTTATTTATGGTAACATGCATTACAGGAAATTTTTATATAAGGCATTAAAGTGCAGGCAATTTAGGACATTTGATCGTCTTACCTCTCCAACCCCCCTCATGCAGCTCCCTCCGTCATCCCCCATTCTGTAGTCTTTGAATTTCAGCTGGATGCGAAGGCTGATAATAGCTAAATTACATTGCAAACAGGTGCGGGCCCCTTCTGCTCTGGACAGCTGCCACAGTTATGTGATTCCTCAGCTGGGGGCGTGCGGTTAGCCTGGCTTGTGAGGCTGGGGGTGGACGTGAGGGTACTTGTCTCCTCTGCATCTCTTCACCCTCAGCCGCCCCCTCTCAAGCCACACTGGGCCCTTGGGAAAGTGTACACAGATATCTCACCAGGCAGGCAGAATTCCCTCTGCTTTCTTTGTTCTGTGCTCCAATATGGTATCTATTTCTCTCAACCCCATGGGAGAGGCATCAGTTACTTGGGGCAGCAGGGGATGATACTAATCATAGTAGTAATAATACCATCAAAAAACAACCACCACCACAAACATAGTCCCTGCTACCATTTGTGTGTGTGTGTGTTTGCTAAGCTCTCCCTTCATTCACGTGCATTGTTCTGAAGTCATGATGGTTAAGGCCGCCATAGAACTTGGCGGTTCCAATTCTGACTCTACTGCTTAGTAGCTGTGGAACCTTGGGCAAATGACTAAAGCACACTGTGCCTCGGTTTCATCAGCTGTAAAATGGGGATGATAAGTGGACCCACTTCAGAGGGCTGTGGACACTAAGAATCTTAGCTATTGCTTTATTATTATGTTCTTTGGATTCTTACAAAAATGCCAAGGGAGAGTATTACAATGATCCCCATTTTACAGCTAGGGAAACTGAGGCATAGAGAGGTTGAGTCACTTGCTTGAAGTCACAAGATGGAGAATGATTTTTTATTCATTGGTCAGTCTTGTATAAATCAAGGGTGTTCATTCGAACATTCAACAAGTATTTTTTTTTGAGAACCAATTATACATCAGGCACTGTGTTGGGATGGCATGGAGTGGAACAAGGGAGACATGCTTGGCGCAGGGATGAGATGAAAATGGGAGCAAGAATCCTATAGGTGGAGGAACTAGGAACCAGAGTTGGCTGTGAGAATGTGGCTTCCAAGTCCATAGAAAAATTCTTACAATGGCTTTCGAGTCCTTGCCACATCTGGTAACTCATTCTCCATCACTCTCCCCAGCATTCATGGCCACAGCTGTCTCCTGGCTGTACTCAAAAGCAAGCAAAACCTTTGTATTTGCTGTTTCTCCTATCAGCTAGAATTCCTTCCTTCAGATAGCCTCTCTGCCTGCCTCTCCCTCTCTCTCCCTCTCTCTCCCTCTCTCCCTCTCTCTCTCTCTCTCTCTCTCTCTCTCTCTCTCGTGTACTTTTCCCTCTTCTCTTCTTCATGACATCAATCACCACCTGACATATTTCTATGTTTTGTTTTCTGTCTCCTACTTCTAGAATGTAAGCTCTATGAGAACAGACATGTTGTTTCTTTTGTTCCTTGCCACATCCCAATGCCCAGAGGAGTGTCTGGCATGTAGAAGGTATTCTGTGTTCGAAGGATGAACTCTGGGATTATCGATCAGGTAGGAATGTCTATGGCTATAAGTAGTGGCTTAAACCAAAAGGCTATTTGTTGTTAACTAAAATAAGACCAGAGGTAAACAATCTAAGGCTGGTATAGCAGATTAACAGTAGTGTTGAAGTCCTAGTCTCAGCCATTCTTATCCTGCTGGCTTTCATGCCTCATGATCTCAAAGTGGCTGCCACAACTTTATATTATCCACTAGCATCCCAAGCAGGAAGAATGGGGCAGGAGCTAAATGTCCTTGAAAAGCTGTTTTTATTTTTAATCCTTTCCCAAAGGGGATGACAGAGTAATTCCCAGTTGCGAGGGAGACCATGAAAGACAGTTATCTGGCACACCAGAATGGACTAGCAATGATTTGCCTAGATACGACTGGTCATTCATTGGGACTGGGGTAATTATTGCCCCAAACAAAATTGCTATCCTATTAAAAAGGGTGATGGGACAACAGGTATTGGTTAAAAATGCTTGTTGCAGATGCATTTTCAAGGATGTTTGAAAGAGCTCCAACTTTATCTTCTATACATCAGACGCCTAGCCATAGTAAAAAAAAAAAAAAAAAAAAAAAGCTGGCTCGGTTAACTGGTCAACCTGCCCTTTGCCAGTCTTGTCCCTTTTTACTTAAAAAAGAAGTGGCTAAAAGCACAGGATTGGAATTCAGGCCGACATATTTTTGAATCCTATTTGAGGCAAGTGATTTCACTCAAATACAGCCAGAATTGGAGGAGAGTGAATTTTACTACCAGGAAGTTCTGAGAACATAATGGCAAAATGCCTTTGAAATGTATTTTGTGATTAAAATTATTTTGATATAGTCAATATGGAAAAACAGAATCCTGCCAATTTACTTACATGCATATGTCAAAACATCTTATCCTTTTCCCAAAATCCTTCATTAAAATTGAACCTCTAGAAAAATTTATTCTACTTAACACACGGTTTTAATTAAATGCCTGCTGTCACACCCGAGGACCCCAGGGGTAAGAAAATTCACATTGAAAATGAGAGATTTTCTAGGTCGAGGCCAAGTCCTCTGCAACACAGAGATAATAAAACATGTCACACTGGATTTGGTGAGGATGTATGAAAAAAAGACTATGTGTAAAGTGCCAAGTACAGACTTTGGGGAGCAAAAACATGGCAGACGTCCTTAGATGCTTGACTGCGTTAAGTACTTCCTGCAAGACAAAGCACCTGTTGCCACTCCTTTTGTGCCTATTTTAAATAAAGCGTCATGCCATGCCTAGCACAGACAGGGCATTTCATTAAGACCTGATTAAATGTATTTAGCAAATGTGTTGACTGCCTACTATGTGCTCAGAATCTGGAAACTGGGGACCAGCAAGATCTCCGACGCTAAGGAACCCGTGGGCGGGGCCAGTGGTTCTCAAATGAGATGTTTGAGTGAGCAGCACCAACCCTCCCGGGATCGCGTTAGACATGCAAATCCTTACGCATGGTTTAGATTTAATTATTTTATTGGCGAACGGAAGGAATTTTCCAAATTTTGGACAAATGAGTCATGCAGCTTTTTCCGGTTCTGTCATTTGATGATTCTTGAGCCCCAGTGGTTAGAGTTGCGGTGTGAGTCTGTCTCTTATTTTTACATCAGAAACACGCAAGTGAACGTGTCTACGTGGCAACGTCTTTGAGTTTTTTAGAATGCGTTTTCAACTTGAAAATGCTCAAAGAATCATTGAAAAATAGCCTCAGATTTCATGTGTCTTTTATGCCATGGTGAAAAGTACCATTTATATTAACTCTATTAGACTGGGAATTGTTTGACGTGATATTTAACTCTTTTGCCTTCATTTTTTGTGCTGTATTTATAATGCAGCATTTAAAAAAAAAAAACACATTCCAATAAATTGACTGGAATGTCCATACAGAATCTTAAAAAAAAAAAAGTCAATTCTTGTCCTTACCCTAAACTCTCGAATCAGAAGCATGTCAGGGAAGAGCCCAGGACACTATTTTGACAAGCTCAAGGGAGTCTGATGCAGGCTCATTTGAGAACACTGGCCCAGGGGGAGAGAGGCAAGTCAAAGACAATTACAATTTATCATGATGCGTGCTGTGGTCCAGGTAAATCTAGGGGACTCTGGGGACAGAGAAGAGCTGTTAACTCGGGGGGTTCACAGAGGCGTTGGGACATGAACTAAATTATAAGGGATCAATAATGAAAAGGCCCCTTTCTCAGAAACAGGAGGATGAATTTAATGATCTCTCAAGTGACCATTAACTCTGAGAGAAGTAAAGTTATAGTGACTACTGGAGAGAATGGGCATGAACAGCTGGTCTACCTTGGGTGAGTTTTTATGAGGGTGTTTCATGGGGTCACCCTTACTGGAGAGACTTAGACAAGCCCAGCTCAGAGAAGCAGTGCCTCAGCACTACACAGACCATAGAGACTGTTGGGCTTTGTAGGGAGTCCCTGAATTTCATTAAAGTTGTGACAAACTGTGGCTTGACAGAGGTTGAAGGTTTGAGGGCATCTACAAGATAGTGTCTTAAGAGTGAGAACATTGAAGGTGTAAATGAAAAATAGTTTTACCCGTGGGTGTGGAGAGACAAAAATAAGGATTCAGGTTAGAATAAGTTAAAAAAAAAAAGCACTATTAATTTTACATGTTAAGAGAATACTTTCCAGGGGGAGAACGGGCTGGTAAAGTGTAGATTCTTATTTGCAAGGCTTAGGTACAGTCTCAAGGCCCCTGGAGCAGCCCAGCACTCTCCAGTCTGCACTGCCCTATAAATCCAGGAGGGGAAACAGAGTGACACAAGCTATCAAATCTAAAATAAAATGCACTGTTACTTTGTTAGCCTAGGACAAAAAGAGATAATACCTCTGCTAATTAAACTACCACGCACCATTGATTGTAAGATCCATCCTGATTTCAGAGATACAAAGATGAACTACAGTCATTGTTCTCCTAAAAGGGAGATCAGGAAAGCGGACTCCTTTGGATCAAAGGACTTTGGTGCCATATTATAGTCATAGACTTTTAGAGCTAAAAAGAGGCTGAAGTGAGGTTTCTCACCCTCAGTGCTACTGACATTTTGACATTCTTTTTGGTGGGGGGCTGTCTTGTGCACTGTAGGATGTTTAGCACTGTCCCTGGCCTCTACCCACTGCAGGCCAAAAGCACAGACCCCTCCTCTACTTAAAACAATCAAAATTGACAAATGACGTGGGGGGCGGGGCACAAAACTCCCCCTCTGGTAAGAGCTACTTGACTGAAGGCCTTCCGGATCAACTGTCCCAAAACCCCAGCCCCAACATTGATGATTTGATAGATGGAGAAACTGAGGCCCAGACTGGGGCAGTAAATTGCTCTGAGTAACTCTTCTGAGTCCAACCGGAGACCAAGGAATTGTCATCACTGGACGTTTTCATTACATGCATGTATTCGTTTACTCATCCAGTCATTCATTCAAGAAATATTTCTGCAGAGTGCTGGTGACTGTTCACTGGCACTATGCTAGGCGCTGGGGA
This sequence comes from Eidolon dupreanum, assembly GCA_028627145.1. Classification (NCBI taxonomy): domain Eukaryota; kingdom Metazoa; phylum Chordata; class Mammalia; order Chiroptera; family Pteropodidae; genus Eidolon; species Eidolon dupreanum. The sequence continues at coordinate 2,264 of JAQQSQ010002614.1, read as the reverse complement.
AATGAAAATGTCTTCGTTTGGGCCCAGCCATGTATATTCTGGGGACATGAGTACAAATCGAGTACAAGAGCGTGAGTACCACTGGTTTATACGGGAAGTGAAAGAAGCATGCGTGGGGAGTTGAGGACGTAAGACCAGAGGGGAAGGCAGAGTGTAGTATTAGGCCAGTTACGACTGTGGACAAGTGGAGCTCAATCACACTGGAGAAACTCTGAGAACCAGTGCAGGACATGCACCGGAGCCACACTACCCAGGGGGTGAGGCAGCTGGGTGTGCACACGCCAATCCCCGCTGTTCATAGATCGAGGATGCTCCTCATTAATGACCATCATTCTGGCCTTCCACATGGGCAGATATGGACTTTACTACCAGAGTAAATCTTTAGATTCCTCAACCCTGAAACCTAACAGTCCTAAGGTGAAAAATTGAGTAGGAAATAGGGCCTGCTTGACTGGGGGTGGTAAGGTGACAGGGAGGGGCACCAATGTCCAATTAGGCATGGTCCTTGTTCTTAAGAAACCCATCATCCAGAGGTGGTGACAGACATCAGTCAGTCCGCTAAATGAAAGCCACACAAATTGCAAATGCCCCTGAAGAACAGGCGTGTGCCTACGTGTGTGAGAAACAGGGAAAGGGAATTAGTCTGTCACCATAGGAGGAAGTAACTTGCCCTGGGGAAGTGACGTATGAGTTGGCATTAAAACCCAAAGGGAGGAGGCAGAGTGACAGCATGCGCAAAGTTCCCGTGGCAGGAGAGAGCCGAGCACAGCGTATGAGAGGGACAGAACAGAACTCAGTAGGGGAGGGAGGAGGACAGGGGCTGGAAAACAAGGATGAGAGTTGCTCCACTTGTGTTTAGGGCTGGAGAGGTCTGCAAGTGGCCAAAGCTCGTAGGCTATGTCAAGAAGTCAGGAGCCATAGGGAGCCACTGAGGGTTTTAGGAAGAGAGGGGACATGTCCAGATCTGAACTTCGAGATGAAGCCTGTGGCTGTTCTAATCGTTTCACCCACGCTAACTCATGTCGTCTTCAAAAACGAACTAGGAGGTTGGTGCTCTTATTACCATCCATTCGAAGAAGGAAAATGGAGTCCCAGGGTCGCCTAGAAAGTGGCAAGGCCAAGACGAGCCTGGCCCCCGTTCCGTGCTCAGAAGCCCTATGTTAGTTACACTGTCTTCCCGGCTTGGATTAAGAGGGTGGAAAGGAGGTGGAAAGTAGAGAAAATGCTTTGGGGGTGACTTTCATACAATACTTATTCATTCATTCACTCATTCATTCATCCGCCCATGCTTATTAAATGCTTACTGCATGGCAGGCATTGTCCGTGAGGCTTGTCCACGCTGAAACACTCCTTACCCAATCTCCCCGACAATCCTTTCAGGTAGGTCTTCTTGTTACCCCATTTCACAGCTAAGAAAAGTGAGGCTCAGAAAGATGAAAGCACCTGACCCCTAACCCGTAACGAGCAAGAGCAGAGATCTGGAATTTGGACTCGGGTTTGTCTCATTCCGAAACTCGTATTTTTGTCCTTTGCCCAACACCACAGGCTTCGCAAGAACCAGCCCAGCCTAAGAAGTAAGAGACTGCAGCCCAGGTAGCTGACACAGGGCCTCTGCCAGGTATGTTACACAGTTTTAATTAAGGCCGTTGGGGTGAAATTTGAGAATTTGGGTGTGGATGGCCAGGGGCTTCCCCTCGGGGTGACCTCCTTGGTTCTCAGCAGCCTTCCTGCTATACCATTCTCCATGTCCGAGGGAGGAATACCTACCTGGCTGAGTCGTGGAGTATTCCAGGATCAGGACTCCAGAGACAGGACTTGGGAGTCAAGGGCAGGTGGAGGTGAGCTGCGTGAACAGGGAGGGAGGCTGGGGGAGGGGCAGCTGGGCAGCAGGCTGTCTCCCTGCTTCCTTCTTTAAGAATATTCACTTGGGGCTGCGTATGAGTTTTCCCAGGTGCAGGGGTTATTGGTCTCCCGAGCTAGGGCACAGCCCAGTTCTTGGGAACAGCCCTCCAATGGCTGGAGACCATCTGGGGTCTCGTTAAAGTAACCCTCGGCCAAGGGACAAAGGCTGGACAAAAGCCCAACTCCAGCCCTAATTTTCCTTGGCTGACATTGCCTCGTTCTGTCCACTTTGGTCCTTCCAGGGTTTTCCATGCCATCACTTGGAAGACACCTTGCCTCGCCACTGGGGGCACCAGCGACGACTGAGTTACTGAATTCTGAGCACACTCTCATCGCGACCGCTGTCCTGGGACTCCCCAGCT
>JAQQSQ010002613.1:0-10526 GCA_028627145.1 Eidolon dupreanum | reverse complement strand
TGAAAAAGCATATAACACTAAATTTAATAAGTTAGAAGAAATGGTCATATACTTAACAAAGATACCACCTTCCAAAAATGAATCAAGAACTTGAAAATCTAAATAGATCCATTAGCAATATGGAAATTGAAACAATCATCAAAAACCTACCAAAAAGTAAAAGTACAGGACCAGATGACTTCTCCAGTGAATTCTACCAAATACTCAAAGATTAAGTGCTTATTCTCCTCAAACTCTTCCAAAAAGTTGAAGGGGAGGCAATACTTCCCAACTCACTTTATGAGGCCAGTACTAACTTGATACCAAAACCTGGTAAAGATAACGCAAAAACAGAAAACTACAGATGAATATCTCTCAAGAACACAGATGCGAAAATCTTAAGTAAGATACTAGTGAACCGAATACAGCAACATATTAAAAGGATTATATACCACGATCAACTGGCTTCATCCCAGGGTACAGGGATGGTTCATCATATGCTAATCAATTAATGTGATACACCATGTAAACAAATTGAAAAATAAGAATCACGATCATATCAATAGATGCAGAAAGAGCCTTCAACAAGATACAGCATTCATTTATGATCAAAACACTTAACAAAATCGGTATAGAAGGAATGGACCTTAACAAAATAAAGGCCATATATGACAAACCCTCAGCCAACATTATACTTAATGGTGAAAATTTAAAAACCTGGGCATTAATAGAAATGTATTCTGCTCCCCGCCCCCCAGAAAGAAGATTTATTATATAAAGTCTCTCTTTAACCTTTTGCAAAGAAGGCATTTTCCTTTTGGTTTCCAGTAGGTAGCATCTAAGCCTCTTGTATCCCTGCTTTATATAAAGTCTTATTAATGCCTTGAAAATCCACTCGCTGACACAGCCCATTTAAGAGGTGTCTGCAACTGCTGCAGCCTCAGTCCCACTCAGGTACTCGGGACTGGACAGCCTCGCGTCCTCACCCTGTCCTACCTTCTCCCATTGCAGGGTGATTTCTCAGTTCTCTTCCTAGTGGTATGACTTGTTCTTCTAGATCCCAGGCGATTTTCCTTGCTGTTTGTTCCTTCTTTCTGTCACAACTTTGATTTGGTCGCCAAAGTGATGAACAGAGCCTCTATCATCTCCACCATTTTTTCTCTCCTCCCTCTAGCTATGCTTTCTGATGCAAAGTTGAAGAGAAGGTATAATAACTAAAGACCTTTCTTTTTTCAAGATGAAAACTTTTAAAGTTCTATCTAATAAATAGGTATTTTTGCAAGTCTTTTTTGCATATATGTATTATCAGGTTAAAGAAAATCTCTTGATAATTTTACTTTGATTAATTGAGGTTTATTCTTTTTTTAGACATGGAAACATTTTGTGTAAAATCAAAACTGTCTCTAAATGATTTTTCCTTAAATAATTGCTTAATGAATTGTTCCTTAAATTCTTACTGTTACTTCTTTCTGCATGTGGTTTCTGCTTTACTGAAAGTTTTTAAATTAGTGACTTAAAAAATTTTAAGTTTTGAAATCGGTGAGATATACTTTATATGAAATAGAGTGAACAAATGTGTGTGTGTGTGTGTGTGTGTGTGTGTGTGTACAGAATCATTATAAAAACGTGTGCATAGAATCCCCTCCCATCTTAACAAATAGAATTTGATAACACTACAGAAATATGTGAACATTTTTAATTTTAGCAAATAATGAAAAATAGTTTTCTCAATGGCTATACAAATTTACATTTGCATAGCAATATACAAATTTTCCATTGCTCCACATTTTCATTAACTCTTGATAATGGCAGGCTCTTAAATTTAGTCATAGTTTTTCTTTCACATTTATATATTTAATTCAATTTGAGCAGGTATTTGTATACAGTATTATGTAAATATCCAATTTCACTTTTTTGCATATGGATACCTAATTATTCACATGCCATTTATTGAAAAATACATTCTTTCACCATTGATCTGAAATGCCACTTCTGTCATTTATTTGTGTGTGTCTGTGTGTGTGTGTTAACTGAAATCTGAATTTTTGGTTCAATTGCTTACCTCTAATACAATATTCATTACCTTAATAATTACCAAGTTAAAATTAGTATTGATATATTATAATGATATTACAATTATATTATTGGAGAACATTTTAACTGCTTATTGATGGTATGTTATTATGTGATTTTCCATAGTGGCTGTATCAATATGCAGTCGCACCAGCAGTGTATGAAAGTTTCTCTCCCCACCCTCTCCAACACTTGGAATTAGTTGTACTGTTGATTACAGATATTCTAACAGGTGTGAGATGGTATCTCATTGTGGTTTTGGTTTCCATTTCCCGAATAGCTACAGATGTGAGCAGATTTTCGTGTTTGTTGGCCATTTGTATGTCTTCATGACAGAAGTGTCTGTTCAGGTCCTCTGCCCCCTTGTTGGCTGGATCGTTTGTTTTGTTGTTGTTCTTGTTGTTGTTGTTGTTGTTGTTGTTGTTGTTATTGACTTATATGAGTTTTTTATATATTTTGGATATTAGGCCCTTATCAAAGGCGCTGCTTGCAAATATATTTTCCCTTTCGGATGGTTGTCTCTTTACCTAGTTGACAGTTTCTATTACTGAGCAGACGCTTTTTAGTTTGATGTAGTCCCATTCACTTATTTTTGTTTTTACTTCCATTGACTTTGAGGTCGAATTCATAAAATCCTCTTTAAGTCCAAGGTACTTCGGTTTAGTTCTTGTGTTTTCTTCTATGCATTCTATTGTTTTGGGTCTTATATTCAGATCCTTAATCTATTTTGAATTAATTTTGGTGTGTGGTGATAGAAAACAGTCTAGTTTTATTCCTTTGCAAGTGGCTTTTCAGTTTTCCCAATACCATTCATTGAAGAGGCTTTTCTTTCTCCACTGTATGCTTTTGGCTTTTTTGTCGAAAATGATTTGCCCGTATAAACATGGGTTTACTTCTGGACTCTAGATTCTGTTCCATTGACCTGTGTGTGTGTCTGGTTACATGCCAATAACATGTCGTTTGATTATTGTCACCTTGTAGTATAATTTAAAGTTTGCAGGGTGATGCCTCTAGCCTCATTCTTTTTTCTCAGGATGGTTCTGGTTATTCAGGGTCATTTATGCTTTCATACAAATTTGATGATTTTTTATTCTATTTCTTTAAAAAATGCTGATGGAATTTTGATGGGATTGCTTTAAATCTCTATAATGCTTTAGGTAGTAAGGTCATTTTAACTGTGCTCATTTTTCTAATCTAAGAACCAGGAATATCATACCATATCTTTGTGTCATCTTCAATTTCTTTTAATAGGGTACTATAGTTTTCATTATGTAGGTCACATGGTTTGTTAGATTTATTCCTAAGTAGTTTGTTCTTTATGTTGCAATTGCAAAAGGAAGGTTTTTTTTTTTTTTTTCAATTTTTTCTTTCTGACATTTCATTATTAGAGTATAGGAACACTATGGATTTTTGAACATTGATTTGTATCCAGAGACTTTACTGTATTTGCTTATTGTTTCTAGTAGTGTTCTTGTGAAGTCTTTAGGGTTTTCTATATAGAGAATCATGTCTTCCGCAAACAGTAACAGTTTGACTTCTTCGATTCCTATTTGGATGCCTTTTATATATTCTCTTGCCTGATTGCACTCTCTAAGACCCCCAATGTTATATTGAATAACAGTGGCAATAGTGGACAGCCTTGCCTTGTTTCTGATCTCAGAGGGAAGGTTTTTATTTTTTCACCACTAAGTATAATGCTGGTTGAGGGTTTGCCATATACGATCTTTATTATGTTAAGGTACTTTCCTTCTAATACCGATTTTGTTAAGTGTTTCGATCATAAATGGATGCTGTATCTTATTGAAGGCTCGTTCTGCATCTATTGATATGATTATATGATTCTTCTTTTTAAATTTGTTTATGTGGTATATCACATTAATAGTTTGCTTATGTTGAACCATCCATGTATGCCTGGAATGAAGCCCATTTGATCGTGGCGTATAATCTTTTTAATATGTTGCTGCATTCAGTTCGCTAGTATCTTATTTAGGATTTTTGCATCTGTGTTCATGAGAGTTATTTGTCTGCAGTTGTGATTTTTTTCTGTTCTTTTTACCAGGTTTTGGTAGCAGGGTAATATTGGCCTCATAAAATGAGCTAGGAAGTATTGCCTCCTCTTCAAATTTTCAGAAGAGTTTGAGAATAGATATTAAATCTTCTTTGAATGTTTGGTAGAATTCACTGGTGAAGCTATCTGGTCCTGGACTTTGATTTTTGGTGGGTTTTTGATGATTGTTTCAATTTCCTTACTGCTGATATGTCTATTTAGATTTTCAAGTTCTTTATTCAGTTTAGGAAGGTTGTATCTTTGGAAGTACTTGTCCATTTCTTCTAGGTTATTAAATTTGGTGTTATATACTTTTTCATAGTGTTCTTTTATGATCCTTTTTATTTCTGTGGTGTCTGTCATCATTTCTCCTCTTTCATCCCTGCTTTTGTTTATTTGTGTCATTTCTCTTTTTGCTATAGTGGATTGAGCCAGTGGTTTGTCAATTTTATTAACCTTCTCAAAGAACCCATTCTTTATTGCATTTATATTTCTATTTTTTTTTTGTTTTCAATTTCATTTATTCTGCTCTAATTTTGATTATTTCTTTTCTTCTGCTGACTTTAGGCTTCATTTGTTCTTTCTTTTCTAGTTTTTTAAGATGAAGCATTACGTTGTTTTGGGGGGCTTGTTCTTGATTTTTGATGTAGGTCTGTAATGATATGAACTTTCCTCTTATGATCGCTTTTGCTGTGTCCCAAAAGTTTTGATATGTTGTACTATCATTATCATTTGTTTCTATGTATCTCTTGATCTCTCTTTTCATTTCTTTCCTGACCCAGTCATTCTTCAGTAGTATGTTGTTTAATATCCATGTATTTGTGGTTTTTCCTGCTTCCTTTTTATAGTTATATCCAGCTTCAAAGCATTATGATCAGAGAATAGGCTTGTCAAGATTTCAACCCTCTTATATTAGTTAAGGCTACCTCTGTGTCCTAGTATGTGGTCAGTCCTTGAGAATGTTCCATGTACACTAGAGAAGAATATATAAGCAGATGTTTTGAGAAAAAAAGTCTCTGTAAATGTCATTAAGTCCAGTTGGTCTAATATTTCATTTAAGGTTGTTATTTCCTTATTGATTTTCTGTTTATACGGTCTGTCCATACCTGACAGTGAGGTATGTATGTCCCCTACTACCCTACTATGATAATGTTTTTTTTTTTTCTCCCTTTAGTTCTGTTTGTCATTGCTTTATATATTTGGAGCTCCATAATTGGGAGCATAGATATTAATAAGTGTTATGTCTTTTGGGTGGATGATTCCCTTTATCATTATGAAGTGTCCCTCAGTATCTTTCTTTACCTTTTTTCTTATTTTGAAATCTATTTCGTCCGATATTAGTACCACTATTCCCGCTTTTCTCTGAATGCCATTGACTTGAAATATCATTTCCCATCCTTTCACTTTGAGTCTATATTTGTAAGTGGGTCTGAGATGTGTCTTCTGGAGGCAGCACGTGGTTGGGATTTGTTTTTTGATCCATCCTGCAACTCTGTGACTTTTTATCAATGAGTTCATTCCATTTACATATGGGGCGATTATTGAAATATGAGCTCATCTTATAACCACTTTACCTTTTGCTTTCTGGTAGCTCATTTTTTTTCATCGCTTCCTTGTCCCTGTGTTTCTGCATTTTTGTTTTGTTTTGTTTTGTTTTGCTCATTTGTTTGTTTTTTGATTTGGCTTTGTGGGTTTTCCCTCTGGTCCTTCTTGTTTTATTTTATATACTTAGTTCTGAATCTTTGACATTTTGTTACCCTTGTGAATATGTGTAGAGAATAGTGTTATACACACACACACACACACACACACACACACACATATATACATATACACATACATACATAAAAATCTGTTTTTTTTTTTATAGATCCTTTTTCTTCTGTGTTTGCCTTATCTCCATTCACCTTTTTGAATGTGGATATTTTATTTCTCCCCTTTTCAGTAATTTTTGTCTCAATTTTTCCACATGTGTGCTAAACATTCATTACTGTCTTGCTATAGCAAATTCTTCTTATTGTTTAAGCTCATAATGTCCTGTTCTTAATAAAGGTTGCACTCCTCTGCTTCTATCTACCTACTAGTCACCTTACTCTTTGTTATACATTTTTTCTTGTCATTTTGTTTTTAATGAGCTGATCCTTTTCAGAATTTCCTGTAATGTAGGCTTCATACTGGAGAACTCCCTCAATTTTTGTACTTCTTTAATGGTGTTTATTTCTCCTTTATATCTAAAGGAGAGCTTTGCTGGATACATTACTCTTGGCTGCTAATTCTTTTTATTTAATAGTTTGAATGTTCGATTATACTTCCTTCTACTTGTGAGGTTTGTGCTGAGAAGTCGGATGATAAACTAATGGGCTTTGCTTTACAGGTTACCAACTTCTTTTCTCTGGCTGCCCTGAGAATTCTTTCTATGTCATTGATTTTTGATAATTTTAATACAATGTAACTCGGAGAAGGCCTTTTGGGATTGAGATAATTTGGTATTCTGTTGACTTCTTGAATTCCAAGCTCCAGCTCGTCCCTTAGATTTGGGAAATTCTCGTCAATTCTTTCTCTGAAAATGCTTTCTAATCCCTGCTCCTTTTCCTGCCCTTCGAGAATGCCCAGTATTCTCAATTTTCTTCTCCTGATGGTATAAGCTAGTTCTTAAATGTCTCTTTCATTATTTTTTATTTTTCGGTTTCTCTCTTCTTTCAGATTTATTTCTAGATTTCTGTCTTCGATGTCACTGATCCTTGCCTCTCTTTGGTCGACTGTATTTTCCAAGCTTGCTATTGCATTTTTCAACTCTTGCAGTTTTCTTCATCTCCAGAAGTTCTATTTGGTTCTTTTTGTGGCTTCAATCTTCTTGCTAAAGAAGTCATTCTGCTCATCCGATTGTTTCTTTCTTTCTTTTTTTTTTTAATTCCTGAAATTGTCGATATGAATTATTTTGGATCTCATTGTTTTTTTTGTTGTTGTTGTTTTTTGTTTTTTTGTTTTTTTTTTTTTTTTGGCAGAAGTACTATCCTGAATTCTCTGTTATTTAGGTCACATATTTCTATATCGGTAAGCTTATTTCTTGGAGATTTTTCTTTCTTTCTGAGATGCTTCATCACCTTGATTGTTCATGGTGTTTAACAAACTATTTCTCCACCTGGACATTAGTAGAAATGTGTTCTGTTTGTTTGTTTGTTTGTTTTCCAGAAATAAATATATATATTTATTATATAAAGTCTCTATTTAGCCTTTTGCAAAGAAGCCATTTTCCTTTTGGTTTCCAGTAGGTAGCATCTAAGCCTCTTGTATCCCTGCTTTATATAAAGTCTTAATAATGCCTTTCTTTTTTTTCTAGTAGATATTCAATCACACTTGGTACCCTCAATCTCAGTGCCTGTCAGTGTTAACAACAGTTTCTATAGTATTTGTTCAGATTTCCCTGGGGCTCCGTGATGTTCAGTCTTGGAGGATTTGGGGAAAGGAGATGGGAGCTGCCTCCCAGCCTTGCAGTTTTGCACCCATGGCTGGTATTTATCGACTGTTGTTTCTCTTCCATCCTCACTTCTCTTCCATCACCACTTCTTTGCTTTTCTGCTCTGATGCGTGGGCACTGCCGCCAGCCATGTGAAGCTCACAGCTCTCCCAGGCAAGGCTGTTGAGAGAACCTTTTCCTCTCCACCTTTTCCCGTAGGGAGCTCTGGCTGTGAAAGTCAGCTTCTTTGTTTCTCCCAGGCCATCGCCCAACATCCGGGGTTCTGACCTGTCGTAGCTTTTATGATAGATCTCATGCTCAGACGTGCTGGTGTGCAGTTTGATTTTTTTTTTGACAATTAGATGTTCAGCTTATTGTTGTTTCAAGAGGAGAGATCTGGGGATGTCTTTCACTCTGCCATGTTTCTTCATTAATCTGTATTGATTGCTTATATTTTTAGGAATTACTCTTTCCAGATAAAATTCAAATATATTTTATGAAGTTGTTCATAATACCCTCATACTATATAATTTTTAAAAAATCAGTATAAGGCATTTCATACCTACACATATATGAAGGACAGTGTGATGAACCCCATACTGCCATTGCCCACATTCTAAGATTGTCAAGATTTTTATGACTCACTCACCTTATTTTTTTCTTTTGTTTTCTTTTTCTTTTTTTTTTTTTCTTTGATGAAGAATTTCGAGGAAAATTTCTGGTATCATTTCATCACTATATATTTTGCTAAGCATCTCTAAAAATGCATAATTTTATTTATACAGCCTTTATGCCATTCATAATACCTAACAATTATTCCTTGGTTTTATCTAACACCCAGGTCATAATCTAGTTTCCACGATATTATAAAAATAGTAGTTTTGAACTTGATTTGACTTCAGATTTAAATTAGCTCTGTAAAATGTTCTCAATCATGTTTGTGTGTTGTTTAAACTAAAGCAATCTCCACTTAATTTTATTTTCATACCATTGGGAAGTTTAAGAAAGAGCAGTTGTTCTGTAGAATGCTCAACATTCTGGATAAGTCTGTTTACTCCTTTAGCATATTGTTTAACTTGTGTCTCTATCCTTTATATTTTCTATAAATTATATGTAAGTGCTAAGTCTTGGTCAGATTCAAATAGTGTTTGGTATCATCATATTTGGTATAACGGGAACTTCCAGGTTTATATTTCAAATTACTTGCCCCTCGAATATAATAAGCCATTTTCTTCTGAGAGTCCTTGGTCTTTGTTTCTTTAAGTAAAATGCATTTTTAAGATTATAATTATTTTATAGCCAGGTATGGTCACTGTGTGAGTGTGTGTGAGTGTGTGTATAAAATACCTATTATATGTATAAAATGACTACTATATGTAGATGTATGGTGTTTTAGTAATAAAGTAATAAAGTTATAAATATAAAATTATAGTTATAGCCTTAGGTTATAATTATATGGTTATAGTTATTGAGTTACATTGTTACAAATATAGTTAGAGTTATACAGTTACATTTACAGTATTATAGTAATAGTGTTGTAGTTACAGTGTTAGAATAATAGTTATACTGGGATAGTTACACTGTTATATTTTAATTACAGTGTTGTAATTATAGTTGTAATATTATGGTTATAACTATAGAGTTACTGTTTTACTATTATATTTATAACTACAGCCTTTTAATTATATTGATAATCATGATCTTAGTGTTATAAAGTAATAGCATTTTTATACCACTAAAATTACAGTATAGTGCTATAATTATACTTACAGTAATAAAGTTATATGGTTATAGTGTTAGTGTTGTAGTTACAGTGATAGTGTTACAGATACAGAATTACAATCATAGTGATAACAATATAGGTATTTGTATCAAGGTTATAGACACAGCATTAACACTATAGTTACAATTTTAGAACTACTGTTATTATGGACCTGTTATAATGGTAGTATCACAGTTATAATTGTAGTGTTATAATGCTATGTAGTATTATTGTCAGGTTAAGTTGTTATACTATAGTTATATTGTTATAGTTATAAGTCTTGTGATATAGTTATAAAATTTAGTTACACTTATATGGTAAAAGTTATAGAGTCATAGTTATTGTTAAAAATTAATGGTTTTAGTTTTAGTTAAATAGTAATTTTTAATATTTATATTTATTATTATAGGTACAGAGTTACCAATGTTATCAGTATATGCTTATAGTCATAGTTATCACCCTATAATTACAAATGTAGTGCTAATGTCACAGCTGTGATGGTACAGATATAGTTAAAGAGTTATTAATATAGTGTTGGCGTTAGTGTTATAGTGATAGTATTTTAGTTATCATTATAATGGTATAGTTGTCCTTCTATAGTTATAATTATAGTTTTATAGTTACAGAGATAATCTTGTGGTTGTAATGGTAGTGGTTTGATTATAGTTATAATGTTATGGTTATAGTTATATTGTTATAGCCATATTGCTAGTGCTATATAATTTATTTTTTCAATTACAGTTGACATTCAATATTATTTTATATTAGTTTCAGGTATACAACATAATAATTGGACATTTATATAACTTACAAAGTGATTATACTAATAAATCTAGTACTCATCTAACACTGTACATAGTTATTACAATATTATTGACTATATTTCTTATGCTATAATTTATATCTTCTTAACTATTTCACAACTAGCAATATGTACCTCTTAATTCTGTCACCTTTTTCACTCAGTGCACAAAACCTCTTCCTATCTGGGAACCTCAGTTTGTTCACTATATCTATGAGTCTGTTTCTGTTTCGTTTGCTCATTAATTTTGTTCTTTAGATTCCACATATAAGAGAGATCATATGATATTTGTCTTTCTCTGTCTTACTTATTTCACTTAGCAGTATATCCTCTAGGTCCATCCACGCAGTCACAAATAGTAAGATTTCACACTTTTTTACAACTGAGTAATATTTCATTGTATATA
>JAQQSQ010002612.1:0-10527 GCA_028627145.1 Eidolon dupreanum | reverse complement strand
TGACCACTGGATTCTGTCCTCTGGTGAAAGGTGAATACATAAGATTGCTGGACAATTAGAGAAAGGAGAAGTGTTGTAACATTGTACTGCAATAAAAAGTAAAATTACACATAACATTCTCTCCATGTATGTATGTAATATATATTATATGCATATACATATATTCTATCTCTCCCTACATATATATTTTTTAAAAAATAACTTCCCATGTATGGAGCTCTTACTATAAGATAAGGACAATGTTAAGTGCTTTAAATTGATTTAATCTTCACAAGCATCTACTTTAATTATATATACACAGTAATATAAATAATTCAGTATAAAAATACTCGATTTATTCTTGTACTTCTTATAAGGTCCACAAAGATTCTTGCCATCTTCCTAATGTGTAGTTTTCAATACTTGTATTGTATTATCCAATACAATATTCTTTTCATTTTATTTTATTTTATTTATTTTTTTGACAAGACTACCAGTTCTATCACGATGGTATTGACACCCTATGTCTAAGTCCTGGTTGTTTCATATTTCAGAATAGAATATATCAGAATAGTATTCTCTCTAAATAGGTGCCTATGGTAACAAAGAACTACCAAAATTAACTTCTGGGCAGATACTGAGATAAATTATGCACATGATTTTTTTTAATATCATGTATTTATGATCACTCTCTATCTTCCCTTCTTCCTTTGTATGTCTGTATTTCCTTTCTCTCTTTCTCAGCTCACTTTCTACTTCTCTATTCGGTGTTAGAATACTTCAATTCTAGTCTCTGCTAAATTGATTTAGAGCAGTATAACCTTGGGCAATTCACAAAATGTACTTGGGATTCTAAATTTCTTTCATTTAAAATGATAACATAAAAACAGGTGATATCTAGTGTTACTTTTAGACCTAAAATTCTGTATTCAAAGACATAATGAAACATCACCTGGGGTTACAGAACATGGGCAATGGTAAGTTTTAGAGGAAGACTTTTGAAAGTTCTACATTTGTTTTGAAAAGATATATTTTACTTTGAAATGAAATGTCACATTAACCGTGTGTATTGCCTAGATATTTTTTTGTCCCAGGGAAGAAAGGACTAATGAAGCTCAGTTTATCTAGGTGTTATTTATTGTGAGGACAGATAGAAATATAATAGAAATCCACAAAGAAGAGACTGTATGAAGTTGCTTATCATGAAGTGTAGCCTGGATATTAATTCTGGACTCTGGGCTATGCTAAAGACGCAGCCATAGCAGTCTCTACTTGGCTACCCTGCCATGGTCCCAGCTTGGGACATGGCTCACATACCACGAGTCTTCTACCTGATATATTTCTTCCTCTGTTTGCTGATACTTTCTGTTCTCTCACTTACCAAGGCCTTCATTCTTCTTTCAAGTCACTCTTTCATCTCTGATACCCATTGCTAATGAACTATTTTTTTTTTTCGCCTAGTTCAGATTAATGAGAGAGCATCTTATAACTCTAGTTCATTTATTTAAACAAAGCTTTTTGGAAGGGACCAAACCTTGGCTCAATTAGCTGTGGTAGGGCCAGCAGGTAGGTCTATGCGATAAAACATATGACCATCAAGGTTACACCTTTCCTCAAGGTATGTGGGTTTCATTTTCCTCCTTGAAGCGAGTGTGGTGATGCGGGTACCATGAAACCCGTCTAGCACACAGCGGTCAGGCCACAGGATTACAGACAGCAAGGGCAGCTGCGGTTGGCCACAGGCGCTCCTGCCTGGAGCATGTGCGCCCTGCTTTCCGGGGAGGTCACCTCCTAGGAAGTCGACACGTTTGCTGAGCAAGGAACGTTTGAGGAGACTTAATGTGTGTCTTCAATCCAAAAGAAGTTGGACGTTGACTTTCCTTAATTAAAGCTGCTAACATAAAGGAAATGGAAGTAAATTAAAATTCCTACATCTCTCTGCCAGTTGTCATAGCGTAAAACCTCAAAGGCTTATTGTGAAAGCAAAGGCTTATCATAATATTTAAGTCAAGAAATTTTCAAAGTATGTTTTTAAAAACCATTTATCTACTCCTTGACTAGCTCCTTTTCTTCTTTTTTTCTCTCCAGAGTCCAAGTTCAAAAATTGAAAATGACCTGTGAATTTGACAGAGGAGAAAAGACAGATTTGAGGAGAAATCAGAAGTGTACTTGTTTATATGCTAGTAGTGATGACGATGCCAAATTCTCCAATGTGAATAATAATAATGGTCGTGTAGGGATTCTGAAACAACTACGAACAATAATTATTTTCTGTTAATATTTTGTTTATAAATGGGACCTTTTAACTGGTATGAAACAATAACCAATTTTTATATCCCATAAAGGATGTACTGTACTACCAAATGCTGAAATTGAGCTGAAATTTATAACTCATTTATCTGAGGGATTTTTTTTAGTACATACAGTGTATAAAGACATGCATTATTCATGTAAGCTGTTAGCTCATTTGCATTTTCATTAAACTGTGAAGACTATATCCCTGCAATGTGAGTAAAATTTTAACTCAATTCTGCTTTGTACATGCAAACCCAAATTTCTTGTGTATAAAAATTCAAAGTATTTACTAATGAACATCTATACATATATGCACACACACACATTTAGTATTCACATGTATGCGTATGTCTTAATTGAGGATAAAAAGCACTCAGATAGAATATCTAATACCCAGTGTATTTGTTCCTATTTGAAATAAGATAATTTCCTACGTAAACAACTCTTCCAAATAAATGAAACATTTCCTTGAGCACTGAAACTTTTAAAAAGTTATTTTTGGAGTATATTACAGTGTTTCTTTTTTTAAAAGCAAGTTTACTGTTATATTATTCTATTATCGGTGATCCAAAAGCATTCTTTTCTTAAGCTATTAAAACTTTTTTCCCCCTAAAATTCAGTGGCTACCAAGTCATGCTTTGGGAGTTTCATATATATATTTACATATATTTCTTTTCATTAATATTTATATTTATATATACATTTATAAAATATATAAAATAATTTTATAAATACTTATAAAATATTGAAGGCATCTTTATGGGCTTTTATTAATAGCTGTGAAAAAAGGTAGAGAAAGTGGCTCTCTTTTAACAGCATTTGTAATCTTCTGGTTTTTTCCTTCAAATTAGTCAATCAGTGGATAAATATTTATTGATGTTGATGAGTAGGCAGTTGAAATACAGAGAAGGAAAAATAGGCACAGCTCTGTTGGGGAAGGCGACATCTGATAAATGGGTAAACATTAAAATGAATAAAGATGATTTCTGATATTACTAGAGATTGCATTATGCTGTTAGAGCATAACAACACTCAATAATTATCACGCACTTTCCTTGTAAAGATACTCTTCTTTACGGGGTTGAATTCTTTTGTCTTCCCAAAGGAACTTATGAGGTCTTATTATTTCTGGTTGTTCATATGAAGGGAATGAGGCAGAAACATTCAGTAGGTAACTTGCTAGTTTACAGCTAGTGAGTGTTGAGAAAATATTAAAAACAAATCCTCCTGTTAACCCAGAAGACCTCTCCATGAAAGCAGAAGAGAAAGAAAACAGGTTTATTGTTGAATAAGCAGTGAAGCATTGTGTACCCCAGGCAACCTGCTGAGAGACCATGAAGACAGAGAACAATCTCACCTGATATGTAGACGAGCAGATACAACCTGTTACGTTCATGTTTTTAAGATGAACAGTAACTAGTGCTTGAGTAAGAAGATTTGACAGCACCGTCTGTCACATATACTTTACCCTAGATTCATCTGGTAATTGGGGTGACCATCTGTGTTAGCTAATGGGCCTTTTTCAAAGGGAAAATAAACTTCCCATATTTTTGTGACAAAAAGTAGTTTTGCAATGTGGGGTGTGGCGCCCGTCAAAGCTAGGGTTCTAACCTTCCAAAGATAGGGATATTATCATCCTCGATTATTACATATCAAAGAGGTGGTTCCCAGGTCCTAGGGAAAGAATACCTGATTTGCAAAGCTAGCAAAAGTCGTCTTTAGATTTTAGAATAATTTACATATATTTTAAAGAGACAGGGAAAAAGTCACAATTACACATTTTCTAAAGTAAATGTTCTAAGAAAAGGCAGAAGTCACTTCCCTTATATTGAACAGGAAGAATTAAACCTCTTATTTTTAATTTTTGTGTGTTTTTACACAAGTAAATAATTAAGACTTGAGTCCAGGATATATTGTCAGAGCCCAGGCCCTTAATACATACTTTTCTATATAACATTCTGTTGAGTGTGTACTTGGCACGAGATGATGCGTCTTCATGTGATTTAATACTTATACAACGAGAAGTGTCCAGAGAGAGAACGTTGCGAGTAGACGAAACATTAAGTAAGACCTCGGGATCAAAAGGAGTTAGATGTGTTCAGGAGACCAAATAAAATCAGTGTGGCTGGATACAGCAGATGGCGGGGCCATAAGATTAGAAATTTGAGTGAGGATGGCATAGTGGTTACTGCAGGCCATGGTAAGGGGTTCGGGTTTTATTCTAGTGATATTGAAGAGCCATTTGCAGGCTCTTTTAAGCAGACAGGCATAATGATACCATTTCTGATTTAGAGAAATTATTTTTCCTGTTGCATAAAGAAGCTGTGTTTGTTGCGTTACGTTCTCTTCGGGAAGGAGGGGACCGACACTGGACACAGAGGAGCCACTTAGAGGCCATCGCAATAGCCCAGGTCTTCGATCACGGCCATGGAGACTTGAATTAAATTTTGCCTATTTTTGGAGGGGAAGCTAAGGAGCTCTGCTGATGTTTGGACTTGAGGTGTGAGGAAAGAAGAATCAAGGGTGGTTCTGAGAATTTTGCTCCAAGCATGGTGATGTTATCTTGTACAGAAGAAAGGCTTCGAGTCTGGAACAGCTTTAAGGGAGGAATGGAGAATCCCTAGCAGTTTTAGCCACACCGTGCTGTAATGTCTCTTAGACGTAAGGCCAAATGGTGGTGTCAAGTTAGCATTCTTAGTTGGATTCAGGAGTCTGTGGCTCTGGTGAACAGTCTGAAGTACGGGTACGGATTTGAGGGTCATCAGCATATGAAACGTATGCACGTGATGTGGGATCGGGACTGAGGAAAATGACCTGTCCCAAGAGGGCAGATGGGGAAGAGTGCCGAGGATGCGGAAGCTTCTCGCATACATGTGAAAACTAAAGTAGTTGCCTCTGAAACAGCGTTGGACTGGGGGATAAGGTGTTGGCAAATTGAAGGTACAAAAGTCTTTGTAGTAATATAAAACAAGACAAGAAGCAAGCCAATGAACAGTGTTATTATAGAAGGGAACGAAGGAGCTAAATCCTGCAGAAAAGTTAAATTCGATATGGACGGATGATCTGTGGTAGGATTAAGTACTGGACTATACTGAGCGCCTGCTGTGTTTCAGGAAACTACCTAAGCACTTGACCTGTTTTAACCAGTTTAATCTTCACAGTTACTATCCTTCCCCAGAGATAAGGATGAATACTACTGAAACTTTACAGGTAAAGGTAGAAATTAATTAGCTCGTTCAAGGGCACGCAGTCTGTAAGTGGTGCAGGTGGATTCAGACTTGGGAGCCTCTGCTCTTAATAATTAGGCTCATGGGTGTGGGAAGCAGTCACACAGCTGCGGTAAAGAACCTGACAGCCCCTTATTCTGGAAAGTCCCTCCCCATTATGTGTGTGTGTCTCTCGCAAACTTCTTAAGACCTCTGCACAATATAACCTTATCAGAGACCCTCTCCCTGATATTTGGCTCAATCACTCTGTCTCTTTGTCCTACTTAACTTTTCTTCTGGCAATTTTCCAATTCCTGAAATTATTATATATATTTGTCTGATATCTATCTACCTACCTACCTACCTACCTATCTAGGAGCAGGGACTTAAATTTGTTCACCATAATATGACCAGTGCCCAGCTCCATGACCGGCCAAAAGACTGAACCATGAATGAATGATGAGTTAATGAATGAATGAATGATGAACACACCTTTGGTTGAAATGTCGAGTGTCTGCCTGATCTTAGAGGCTGTGGGTCTTTATTTCACTAATGCCGGGGGTCGCTTCCTCTTCTCCAGCAGGGCTCAGTCCCCAAGAGGGCAGACAGGCGGTCGTGGCAGTGTTTGAAGCATCAAGGAAAGGGAGGGAAGCAGGAAACCTCAGAGAGAGAGACAGTCACAGTGACATGAGGGGACAGAGCTGTGCTGGCACCGGGCTGTCGGGAGGGAAGTGTCAGAGCCTGAAGCGTGGGAAGAATTGAAGGGTTCATGACACGATCTGAGCAGAGGAGGGGATGTCAAGAATAGGGACGACAGAACGTTGTAGTCAGTTTGCGGGGTGTTAGAATTTTAGATTTTCGTAAAGTGTTAACGGTGTTTGTAAAAAGGAGAAAAGGTGTGAAAATAAATGTCTAAAACTCGTAAAAATGTCTGTAGAACTTCCCACCAATGTTGACATTGAGTTTTACTTTTATTAAAACATCATCTCCTTAGGAGTAGAAAATAGCTATATTTAAAAAAAAAAAAAAAAACCTGCTCAATTTGATGAAAACATACATGCGCATATACGCCCTGAGACATGTCACAACTTAAAGTTTAGATTTTTAAATCTCGGTAGTTATTTTCAAATTTTAATTAGAGCTCTCTCTATGTAGTTGCGGGCCAGTAGGTATAGAAACATTAGTTTTGAAATATTTTTTTTTTCATGACCGATTCTTTGAAAAAAATCTCTATTTAGTATATCCCCTTGTAATCAACATAGTTATTCTATCTGATAACTGGCTAGAGAGAGCTATGTTTAAAATTAGTGTTACTGATCCCGGCTTTTCTCTGTGTGAGCCTAGGTAGGCCATCAAGAAAAGTATCAACAAATAGCACAAAAAAGGACAAAACCAACAAATGTCTCGAGCTTCAGTATCCATGTGACTAGGTATTTAATACATCCCTACCAACCAGCTCTGAGGTATACATGCCTATAATTTCAAAATAATTAGTTACCTTAGATAAAAAATTTAGAGACAATATTTTTAAAAGCCCATTTACTTGTCCTGGAAATATTCAGTTTTTATATTTGAAAAAATATATATATATTTTTTTCAATTACATTTTTCTATGATGGAAAAAGGGAACAAAAGTCATCTTTAATTCCTCAAATCGAGAGGCCCGTGTAAGGCCATTTTACAGTGTTAATACATGTGAAAACCCATTAACATCTGATTTACTGGGGTGGTCAGGATTCGTATGGTTTATTGCAGTTCACTCAGCACATAAGGCACGCATATTATTTTCAATTTCCGTATAGTCCCAAGTGAGTAGTAAAATTATTCTTAGCATATTAATAACAAGAATAGTGTAAAAGCTGGAGGGAGTTCTGGAATTTCTTAAGAAATTTATTTCTGCTTCTGTAACAACCTCTCAAGGCAGGAAGTTCTTAGAGTGGCACTTACAGACTTCAAGGATCATTTAGAAGAAAATGTAAAAGCATAAAACGTTAGCACTGCTGTGTAGCAGGAGACCACGTTTAAAATCTACATTCCCGTGTCTCGGTATTTGCGTGGAGCTCAGCCCTTGGCCTCCAGCGTCCCCTTCAAGGCTCAGATGGGGCTGTCTTTGTTGAAATAAGAGGAACACATAGTTAAAGCAGTCGTTGTAATTTATATTTCAATTAAATCCTGTTTTAACTCAATCATGTGCAGCTTTCACTGGGATGCATGCAGGAGGGTGATGAGAGCGCTACCGCTCGCCGGACGGGGACCCGCGGGCGCGTGGTGCCATCGGCCTGGCTGTGGGCTCGTCACTGCCTCGCCAGACCTGGGGGAGCAGCTTGGGACAGGGCGGGAGGCCGGGACAGGGACGGTAACGTGTCTCTTTGCTGTCACAGAGCAGTGAGGAGTGTAGGTCATTTACTTAAGTCATCCCTGATGCACATTCTTAAATCATTAATTCAGGGGAATGGAAGGAAGGCCTAAAACCACATGGTTAAAGCACATTCTGCGAGTGAAGAGGGATAAGTGATTACAGAGTTTATTCATCCACTGAACTACTTTGTCCTGGCATCTCTCTGAGCCGAGAACTGTGCTGGGTTCAGAGCTCACTGGCGTACAAGGCTTGCCCGGTCCCTGTGTTCTTGGTGTTTACGCTCTCGCCCTGAGCCTGGGAAAACACGGGCCTGGGGAGGGACACGTAGCCACGTGCTGAGCACGGTGACAGAAGCGGCCACCGAAGGAGGAGCATCCCGCGGGCATGCCGCAGGAGCTGCTGCGGAGATCGGCCGAGGCCTCTCTGAAGAGGAGAAGCCACACTTGAAATCATATGAAAGGGATTTATTCATGACAATAACGAGGAAAAGAGTAGTAAGGGGGTAAAAAAGAAAGGAACAGCAAAATAAAGAAATAGCCTTCTGAGGCAAGAAATGTTTTAGTTATGGAAAGGAAGGCAGTCTGACTGCGGCGTAATCTGTTTCATTGTTTTTATTTATAATTTCTGTATTTTAGTGATATATTAAGTGTTATGTATTTATAATATATAACTGGAATAGTATATATAAAAGTGTTAAGTGCATTATTTCTTGTTAATTATCATTATTAAATACCACTTCACTTTTAATGTATGTTAAATGAATTTACTGTCCCATACAATAGATGCTTTTGCCCCTGTATAAAATCCTGAGACTGACTCAGGACTCAGAACGATTAAATAAACTGGTAAAAAAAAAACAATTGCCATGATAAGTATCAGACATGATTAGATTTCTAGTTTCACCTCGTCTCCATGATTCGATCACGATTCCCTGTTCTTCCCAGGACTCCGTGATATGCACAACCTCAAGCGGCAACGTGCTCAGTTCTGCGATTGCACACAGCCCCTGCTGGCCCTCCGTTCGGATCGCTTCTCGCTTCTCTGTGTCTGTTTAAATCCCAATGACCCTGCGAGCCCAGCAATGCCGCCTCCTCTTCCACAGGTCCCTTGGCAAAGTCTCAAGTTAACTCTGGATTACCACTTACCTGGAATTATGTTTCAGCCTTACTTGGTATCATTCAGTCAGAATTTAATTTTGTAACGATTTTTCCCATGTTGTGTTTTTTTTTTGTAACTCAATCTAAGTTATACGTTCCTTTAAGTTATACATTCTTTGAGGGCATGACTTTATCTGTAGTACTTTTTATAAATCATAATGTCACATATTGTCGCTTATAGAGATGTTCTTAGTAACTACCTTCCGATTGAAATACTCCGGTTTTCCTGAAATATTCTGTTCTTCACAGTGCCTCTTCACCTCATGAAGGTTGCCTCCTTTCATTTCTTCACCATTTAGGTCATAATGAACCCATACTGCTATTTTCTACTTCTGTTTCCTTATAACATCACATCACACACACGGACATACGTGGACGTGGACATGTGCTTCTGTACATGAACGTTTTCAGTTTGAATGCCAGTTATTTTGTACGAGAGACTACAGTTACCATTTTGAAGCCCGCAACCTTAAAGGTGTAGTAACAGTGATACTTAGCCCTGGCTCTACATTAGAATCATCTGAGAAATCAAATATTAATTGTCATTTGATTGGTCTGAGTTAGGCCTGGGACTTGTGTCATTTAAAAGTTTCCTGTTAAAACCATTTAAAAGATCCAGAGGTGCAAGCAGAGTTGAGAATCCTGTCCATCACGCAGGTAGGGAATGCCTCATCTAGGTAAAGAACTAAGATTTGCTGTGATGGTGTTGAGTTAGGGAGATGTAAGAAAGGTTCTGAAATATACTGAGGTCATTCTGACTCTAAATGCTTTTTATTGATTTATTACACTGTTCTTTTCTTATTACTCTGATTAGAGATTTTATTTTTGAATAGTACATATTGAATTAAAACTTGTATTTGTTATCTGGATCTCACATAAAGTATATACCTTTCTTTTATTATTATTTAGCAGATTATATATACCTCTGAAAATTGGTTACATAGAGCCAAGCCTTAGATAGTAACGTACCAAAGCAATGTGCTAGTATAAATGACATTTTTAGAAATTTTTAGAATCTATAGGACCGTTTATTTATGACTGTCACTTGTGTGTGGATTGATAATGCTAAGAGACAGGATGGACTGATTACAATGTTGTATCAAATATCTAGTCATGCTGAATAAGATAATTTTTCAAATATTACTAATAAGATAGATATTGGGACTAAATTTCTGATATGATTGAAAAGTAATTGATGGCAAAACATGTTTTTCTTGAGTTTAATATAAAGACCTGTTTAGCAGTGATCACAGAGTAAGAAGAGTAACAATCAGAGCTGAATCTTAGCACCACATATGTTCATTACTAAAAAAGACAGCAGGCAAATAAATGGACTAATCATGTAACTTTAAACATTAGGGAATAATGAGACAAATTAATTCATTAATAAAAATTAAAGCACTAAGTAATGTATTATGGAACAGCCAAGTAGTTGAATAGAAATGATTAAAAATGCCATCTGCTGTTCTTCAAACACAAGAGAATAAAAATAGAAACTTCTAGCTAATCCGATAGAGGCAAAAGATAAACA
>JAQQSQ010002611.1:0-10527 GCA_028627145.1 Eidolon dupreanum | reverse complement strand
TAGATGATAGAGGCTTTTTTCATCTGCTCCTACTACCACATTAAAGTTATGCCAGAAACACAGAGCAAACAGCAAGCAGAGTCACCTGGGACCCAGATGAACAGAGGCAGTACAATTAGGGAGAGAATAAAGAAATTACCCTGCAAAAGGAGGAGGTAGAATGGGAAGAGGACACGAGGCTGCCTGGTCCCAAGCAGCAGTGGGACAGAGTCTGCAGCAGCTGCAGCCGGCAGCTGTAGATTCCTGTTAAAGGGGCTGTCCACGAGTGTCAGAACCTGCACACTCTGTGAACCAGTCCCAGGTCAGCTATGTGGGGAACACCAGGGACTTACAGGGGAACACTGAGTTATCGGAGAGAGGGCTGGAGGCAAGGCTTTCTGCCAGGGAGAAGCGATGGAGGTATCCATTGTTCCTCTGGTGAGCCCTCCCCACTCCCAGTGTGCAGACTCAGTGCCACCATAGTTGAGACGTCACTAAACTGGATAACAAAGGTTGTTCTGCCCAGAGGATTCTCTAAAACTCTTCCTCCCTCAACTCGCAGCCCCACCCAAGCCACATCCAGGTATGTCCTCCAGGAGTCAGTGCTCCTTGCTAAGCCACCTCCAAGACTCACACTGGTAGCAGCTGACCCTGGTTTCTGGCGTGGCCTCTTGAGACAACTATAAGCACAACATCCGTGGATTGCTTGCTGAATCTTAACAGGTGACCCTTGAGGGACACAGGCTAAGGCTAACCTTGGCCTGTTGCTGAACCCCTTTCAGGACTGTGCCTCTGGACACTTACTACACAAAGCCACGCTAATAAGACCAGGAGACTCAGGAGCTTTGCTTAGCACATAGAAACAGACACAGAAAGGCAGCCAAAATGGGAAGACAAAGAAGCAGAAACCATATGAGAGAACAGAACAGAGATCCAGGAATATGGAGTCAAGCAACCTAACAGATGCAGAGTTCAAAACACCGGTTATAAACATGCGGAATGAACTTAAGGGAAGAGTAAATGAACTCAGTAAGAACTTTAACAGAGAGATAAAAAACAAAAATGGAAGTAGAAATTATAAGGGGGAAGCAGTCAGAAATGAAGAACATATTATCTGAAATGAAGAGCATATTAGAGGAAATCAACAAGTGGATAAAGCAGAGGAATGAACCACTGATATAGAGGATGGGGAAACCAAAGACACTCAAACAGAATAGCAAGAAAAGAGAATCCAAGAATATAATAATAATTTAAGAAGCCTATGGGACATGATTAAATGAAAAATATCCATGTCATAGGGTGTACCTGAAGGAGGAGAGGGAGAACAAGAAGTGGAAAAGCTATTCGAAGAAATAATGATGGAAAAGTTTCCCTAACCTGGTGAAGAAAATAGACATACAATTCCAGGAAGCTCAGAGAGTCCCCAAAAAAATGAACCCAAAGGGGCCCACATCAAGACACATTACAATTAAAATGCCAAAGGTTAAATACAAAGAGAGAATCTTATGAGCAGCAAGAGAAAAGCAGGTAGTTGCCTACAAGGTAGCACCCATAAGACTGGCAGCTAATTTCTCAAAAGAAACTATGTACGACAGAAGGACTTGGCATAAAATATTCAAAGTGATGAAAACCCAGGATCTACAACGAAAAATACTTTATCCAACAAAGCTATCATTTAGAGTCAAAGGACAGATAAAGAGCTTCCCAGACAAAAATAAGCTAAAGGAATTCATCAACGCCAAACCGGTATTACAGGGAATGTTGGAGGGACTTCCTTAAGAAGAAAAAAATATGTCTCAAAAACAAATAAAGAATGGTAATAACTATATATCTATGAATGACTCTTTCAAATGGAAAAGAATTAAGTGCTACAACCAAGGGATAAGGTGGCTGAATGAATAAGGAAACATGACCCCTACATGTGCTGCCTACAAGAGACTCACTTAGATTAAAAGACACACACAGACTAAAAGGAAGGTGATGGAAAAAGATATTGCCTTGATGGACCTAGAGGGTATTGTGCTGAATAAAATAAATCAGAGAAAGACAAATATCACATGATTTCATGTACATGTGAAAACTAAAGAACAAAATAAACAACAAAAATGTAAATAAACTAATAGATACAAAGAATATTTTGTGGGCTACTAGATGGGAGGGAGTTGGGAGCAGCAAAAAGGGCAATGGGATTAAGACGTTCAAATGGATAGTTACATAATAGTCATGGAGATATAAAGTGAAGCATAGAGATAATAATCAACAATGTTATAATAAATATATAAGAGGATAAGAGGTACTAGGTTTAGTGGGGTGATCACTTGAGCTCTAATCACTGTGGTGTACAACTGAAACTAATATATTGTATGCCAACTATAATTGAAAAAACTGAATTGTACAATGTAAATATGATCAACTAATTGTTTATTATATTTCAATAAAGCTGGGGAAAATTGTGATCTGCAGATCCTAAAATATTTACTATTTGACCCATTTACAGAATAAAGTTCGTCATCCAGATTTAAGAATGTTTACCAAAATATTTAAATCATAAAATTTTTATTTAAATAAAATTTTTACTTTTACCCCAATATATAAAAAGATAAAATAGAGCTACCTCTGGTTCTTTGTCAATAGCCACTAAAACCCTATGGGCTTTGTGGAACAATTTTCAATTTACTAATCTAAAGCAAGCACCACAAAAACTGATACAAAGAGATTTCCTTCAACTTGCCTGCCTAACATGCAGGATCAGAGAAAGGAGGACAAACACAGAGAGAAGTTTATGTTTTGATTTTAAATCTCTTTTCTTTTCTAACATATACATTTAATGCTATAAATTTCTAAGTATTAATTTTGCTGCATTCCAAAATTTTTCATAATTTGTATTTTCACTTTCATTTAGTTTAAAAATATTTTAAAAATTTCCGAGACTATTTTAATTTATGCATTATTTAGAAATGTGTTTAATCTCCAAGCATTTTGTATTTTACAGATATATTTCTATTGTTGATTTGTAATTTAATGCCATTGTGATCTGAGTATACTTTGATCATTTCTATTTTTAAAAATTTATTAAAATATGTTTTGTTGCCCAGAATGAGGTCAAACTGAGTGGATGCTCCATTTGAGTTTCAGAAGAATGTTTATTTTCCTGTAGAATAAAATAGTCTATAAACCAGTTAGATCCATTTAATTGATGATGCTTTTTCAGTTCAACTATTTTCTTAATAACATTCTATATGCTGGATCTGTCAATTACTGATAGAGAGGTGCTTAAGTCTCCAGCTTAAACAAAGGATTCACCTATTTCTCCCTGCTATACTATCAATTTGCCTATTTTGATGTTCTGTTTTTAGGCAAATACACATTAAGGATTGTCAAGTCTTCCTGGGGAATTTATCCCTTTATTATTATGTAAAACCCCTCTTTACCTCTTATATATTTCCTTGACCTAAAAGTGGCTTTCTATAAAATTAATATAGCTAATCCAACTTTTTTCAATTATTTTTTCAATTATTGTTAGCATGGTATATCTTTCTCAATTTCTTTAATTTTCATTTATCTGTGCCTCTATATTCAAATGAGTTTTTGTAAACAGCACATAGTTGGGTCTTTTTCTTTTATCCACTCTAACAGTCCATGTATATTTTTTAAATTAATTTTTATTTCTCAATTACAGTTGACATACAATATTATATTAGTTTCACATGTACAACATAGTGATTAAATATGTACATAATTTATGAAGGGATCACACCAATAAATCTAGTACCTATACATAGTTATTATATTATAGACTATATTCCTTATGCTATACTTTATATTCCCATGACTATTTTATAACTACCAACTTGTACTTCTTAATCTCTTCCCTTTTTCATCCATTTCCCCAACTCCCTCCTATCTGGCAATCATCAAAATGTTCTCTGTATCTATGAGTTTGTTCTTGTTTTGTTTGTTTATTTTGTTTTTTAGACTTCATGTATAAGTGAAATTATATGGTGTCATTCTCTGTATGACTTATTTCAACTAGCATAATACCCTCTAGGTCTAAACATGTTGTTGGAGAGGACTGGATTTCATTATTTTTATGGCTGAGTAATATTCCATCATATATATGTACCACTTCTTTATCTATTCATCTATTGATGGATACTTAGGTTAGTTCCATATCTTGGCTATTGTAAATAATGCTCTAATAAACATATGAATGCATATGTCTTTTTAAATTAGCGTTTTGGGTTTTTATCACATAAGTACCAGAAGCGGACTTACTGGGTTTTTCTTTTTCTCTTGTTATATCCTTTGCTTTAAAGTCTATTTTGTCTGGTATAAGTATTGCTACCCTAGCTATTTTTTGTTTTCATAAAATATCTTTTTCTATCCCTTTACTTTCAGTCTGCGAGTGTCATTCAATCTGAAGTGAGTCTCTTCCAGGCAGCATATGTAAGGTCCTTGCTTTCTTATCCATTAAGCCACTCTATGTCTTTTGATTGGAGCATTTAATCTATTAACATATATCACTAGAAGCTTTTGGGTAGCAGGCATTCAGCCCTGGCCCAATGTGCAGTCTTTCTTGGATAACTCTTCAGGGTCCACAGCCCCAGGTAGATAGCAGTTGGTTTCAGTGTTCTCTGAGCTTTTTGCTGAGTGGCCTGAGGCTCAGCACTGGCACTAAACCTGAATCTTTATTAACCTGCTGAACACCACTTGCCCCACCCTGGTGACTCCTTAAGATCCTTCCTCACCCAACTTGCTTACCACACAAAGCTCTTTCACCTGCTGAGCCTGCAGGTGGTAGCAGGCCTTAGAGCACCTTGGGCCTTTTTCTGAGCTGCCCCAGGTATGGTACCAATGGCAGCTGGCCTTGGTTTGCACAATGGCCTTCTCCAAGCACTCCCAGGTCCAGCATGGACAGTGAACAAACTGCAGATTACTCATACCAGGTAGCCCCAAGCTATTCACAAACAGTGGCTGATTTTGGCTTGCCTAGAATCCCCTCCCAAGAAGCCCCAGAACCAAAACACCTAGAGGTTGGTTTCAGACTACAACAGAGCACCACCTAATTAGCCTCTCAAGTTGTCAACAAAAAACACAGACGCTGCTGAGGCAAATACAGCTCCTTGGATTCAGCCTTCACACATCAGTTTGAATGATGTGGGTGGCCAGTCCATACATCCAGTCTGCCTGAGGCTCAGTTTTACACACTGATATGCCAACAGCAGTCAAGGCTCAGCTACAACAGGAGGGCATACACAATCCACACAAGAGACAATACTGGAGCAACTAGCTCAGGTGATCAGGGAGAATGGGTCTCACAGGGCACCTACTACATAAGGCCACCCTGCCAAAATGAGGATATGTAGCAGATATACCTAATACAGAGAAACAATCATAGTGAGGCAGCCAAAATGAGAAAATATGTCTCCAATGAAAGAACAGGAAAAAACAACAGGAAAAAAAAAAAAAACTAAAGAAAATGGAGGCAAGCAGTCTACCAGATACAGAGTTCAAAACACTTGTTATAAAGATGCTCAAGGAACTTAGTGAGAACTTCAACAACAGAAAAAGGACATAGAAATCATAAAAATGAATTAGCCAGTTATAAAGAATACTATAACTGAAATGAAGAATACACTAGAAGGAATCAACAGCAGATTAGATGAAGCACAGGATTAAATTAGTGATTTGGAACACAAGGTAGCAGAAAACACCCAATGAGAACAGTAAAAAAATAAATAAACAAACAAGCAAACAAAAATGAGGATAGTTTAAGGGACCTCTGGATCAACATCAAGCATACCAATGTTCACATCATTGGGGTACCAGAAGGAAAAGAAAGGGAACAAAGATTAAGAACCTACTTGAAGAAATAATGATAGGAAACTTCCCTAACCTGGCTGTGGAAATAGATATACAAGCCCAGGAAGTACAGACTGCCTCCAACAAGATGAATTCAAAGAGGTCTACACCAAGACACATCATAATTAAAATGCCAAAAGTTAAAAAGAAATGAAGTCTCAAATGCAGCAAGAGAAAGGCAATTAGTTACCCACAAGTGACCTTCCATTAGACCATCAGCTGATTTCACAACAGAAACTTTGCAAGCCAGGAGGGATTACCACATAGTATTCAAAGTCATAAAAGGCAAGGATGTACAACCAAGACTACTCTACACAGCAAGGCTATCATTTAAAATTGAAGGTGAAATAGATTCCCAGACAAGAAAACACTAAAGTCCATCACCACCAAACCGATATTAAAAGAAATATTAAAGAGACTTCTTCAATAAAAAGAAGGAAAAAAAGAAGGGGGAGTTTTGGTCAAGATGGCAAAATAGGTAAACGTTGTGCTTGCCTATTCTCATGACCACATCAAAATTACAACTAACCTACAGAACAACCACCAGTGAGAATAACCTGAAGTCTAGCTAAACAGAAGTAACTAAGGGTATACAAAACAAGCCACATCAAGACTGATAGGAGAGTTGAAGTCATGAAATAATTTGGGCATACACCCTCACATAGCAGTTGAGAATCAGAAGGCATACCTCAGCTGGAGATGTCTCCCTTGAAAAGTGAGAGTTTCTAGCCTCAGAACAGGTTCCCCATTCCAGACCACCAGTTCAGGGAAGAGAAGTCCCTACAATTTCTGGCTGTAAAAAGAAGCAAAATTTGTGGGGGAGTGAGATGGAGGGCTGTGGGAGTCCCAGGTATTCCTCTTAAAGAGCCCAGGCCCAAACTTCCTCACTGACAGACTCACTACCTATAAGTTCCAACACTGGGATAGATCAAAAGGTGCCATGGATGTACAGGGAGGAACTGCATTGTCTAGATTCAGGACTAGGGGACTAGGGCTAAAGGGGCAGCTTTCTCCCAAGCAGAAGTATTGGCAGAGGGCATTGTTCCTTTGTCAAACCCTCCCCTGTCTTAGCATGCAGACTTAGGGGCCATATCTGAGTCTCCATCAACTTGACTAACATCATTTTCTCTGCCCTAGTGATTCTCAGATCTTGCTCCATCTAAATTGCTGGCACAACCAAGGTGCTTCTAATGACTTTTCCATACAAACAGCCCATCTTGGTTTATGCTGCAGGCTTTCTGAAAATCTCTCAAAGGTTAATAAACACCAAACAAGCAGCATCTGGCCTCAGCATTCCCAGAACATCTTGCTGAGTAGACCCAAGCTCAGCACTAGTGGTAACTGGTCTCAATTTATAGTTTAGCCCCTCCCAGGCATCTCCAAGCCATATGCAGTGGAGGACATCTGCAGATCACTTTGTGGCTTATGCCAGGTGGGCCTCATGGGGAATAGGCAGCAGCTGAATTTGGCCTACAGTGGGGCCACTCCCAGGAGGCCATTGTACCGGCATACTCTGTGGCTTTGGACTGAGCCAGAGTACCACCCAGTCACTTGCACAAACAGCACACCCAAGGGGCAGATGTGGCAGGGATCAGACACCTGCTAAAGCAAATCCTTGTCCATAGGGTCAGTCCCTATATAACAGTTCCTCCACTGTAGTTATGGCCAGTCCTCACAATTGTTCAGCCAGAGGGTAAATTCCTCCCATTGATGTGCAAACAGTAACTCAGATTCAATTACAACAGGAGGGCATACGCAATCCACACAAGGATTATACACCTGGAACACCCAGCTCAAATGACCAGGGAGACTGCTCCACTGGACCCCACAGCACACCTACTACATAAGACAACTCTACTAAGACCAGGAGTTATAACAGCTCTACTTAATACATAAAAATGAAGACAAGAAGACAGCCAAAGTGGAGAGAAAAAGAAACATGCTCAAAATGAAAGAACAGAACAAAACTCCAGAAAAAGAACTGGAAGAAATGGAGACAACAATCTACCAGATACGGAGTTCAAAGCAGTGGTTATGAGAAGGCTCAGTGATCACAGTAAGAATTTCTCCTTCATATTGCTAGTAAAATTTATTTTTATTTTCATACTTTTCTACTTCAAAATTTTAACTTGGCCTTTAAATTTTTTTTCTCTTTATTGACACTCTACCTTTGATGAGACATCATTTTTATTTTTACACTTTTCTTTAGTTCTTTAGTTATTGTTTATTTTAGTTATTTTTTTAGTTTTACTGAAATATAATAGACAATTAGTTGCTTGTATTTACATTGTACAATTCAATGAGATTTTCTTCAATTATAGTTGGAATACAATAATACATTAGTTTCAGTTGCACAGTATAGTGATTAGAGATCTATATAACTCACAACATGATCACCCCACTAAACCTAGTACCTCTTATCCTCTTATATATTTATTATAACATTGTTGATTATTATCTCTATGCTTCACTTTATATCTCCATGACTATTATGTAACTATCCATTTGAACGTCTTAATCCCATTGCCCTTTTTGCTGCTCCCAACTCCCTCCCATCTAGTAGCCCACAAAATATTCTTTGTATCTATTAGTTTATTTACATTTTTGTTGTTTATTTTGTTCTTTAGTTTTCACATGTACATGAAATCATGTGATATTTGTCTTTCTCTGATTTATTTTATTCAGCACAATACCCTCTAGGTCCATCAAGGCAATATCTTTTTCCATCACCTTCCTTTTAGTCTGTGTGTGTCTTTTAATCTAAGTGAGTCTCTTGTAGGCAGCACATGTAGGGGTCATGTTTCCTTATTCATTCAGCCACCTTATCCCTTGGTTGTAGCACTTAATTCTTTTCCATTTGAAAGAGTCATTCATAGATATATAGTTATTACCATTCTTTATTTGTTTTTGAGACATATTTTTTTCTTCTTAAGGAAGTCCCTCCAACATTCCCTGTAATACCGGTTTGGCGTTGATGAATTCCTTTAGCTTATTTTTGTCTGGGAAGCTCTTTATCTGTCCTTTGACTCTAAATGATAGCTTTGTTGGATAAAGTATTTTTCGTTGTAGATCCTGGGTTTTCATCACTTTGAATATTTTATGCCAAGTCCTTCTGTCGTACATAGTTTCTTTTGAGAAATTAGCTGCCAGTCTTATGGGTGCTACCTTGTAGGCAACTACCTGCTTTTCTCTTGCTGCTCATAAGATTCTCTCTTTGTATTTAACCTTTGGCATTTTAATTGTAATGTGTCTTGATGTGGGCCCCTTTGGGTTCATTTTTTTGGGGACTCTCTGAGCTTCCTGGAATTGTATGTCTATTTTCTTCACCAGGTTAGGGAAACTTTTCCATCATTATTTCTTCGAATAGCTTTTCCACTTCTTGTTCTCCCTCTCCTCCTTCAGGTACACCCTATGACATGGATATTTTTCATTTAATCATGTCCCATAGGCTTCTTAAATTATTATTATATTCTTGGATTCTCTTTTCTTGCTATTCTGTTTGAGTGTCTTTG
The DNA here is from genome assembly GCA_028627145.1 of Eidolon dupreanum. Lineage (NCBI taxonomy): Eukaryota > Metazoa > Chordata > Mammalia > Chiroptera > Pteropodidae > Eidolon > Eidolon dupreanum. Next base: position 1,174 of record JAQQSQ010002611.1, on the reverse strand, counting down.
GTTTCCCCATCCTCTATATCAGTGGTTCATTCCTCTGCTTTATCCACTTGTTGATTTCCTCTAATATGCTCTTCATTTCAGATAATATGTTCTTCATTTCTGACTGCTTCCCCCTTATAATTTCTACTTCCATTTTTGTTTTTTATCTCTCTGTTAAAGTTCTTACTGAGTTCATTTACTCTTCCCTTAAGTTCATTCCGCATGTTTATAACCGGTGTTTTGAACTCTGCATCTGTTAGGTTGCTTGACTCCATATTCCTGGATCTCTGTTCTGTTCTCTCATATGGTTTCTGCTTCTTTGTCTTCCCATTTTGGCTGCCTTTCTGTGTCTGTTTCTATGTGCTAAGCAAAGCTCCTGAGTCTCCTGGTCTTATTAGCGTGGCTTTGTGTAGTAAGTGTCCAGAGGCACAGTCCTGAAAGGGGTTCAGCAACAGGCCAAGGTTAGCCTTAGCCTGTGTCCCTCAAGGGTCACCTGTTAAGATTCAGCAAGCAATCCACGGATGTTGTGCTTATAGTTGTCTCAAGAGGCCACGCCAGAAACCAGGGTCAGCTGCTACCAGTGTGAGTCTTGGAGGTGGCTTAGCAAGGAGCACTGACTCCTGGAGGACATACCTGGATGTGGCTTGGGTGGGGCTGCGAGTTGAGGGAGGAAGAGTTTTAGAGAATCCTCTGGGCAGAACAACCTTTGTTATCCAGTTTAGTGACGTCTCAACTATGGTGGCACTGAGTCTGCACACTGGGAGTGGGGAGGGCTCACCAGAGGAACAATGGATACCTCCATCGCTTCTCCCTGGCAGAAAGCCTTGCCTCCAGCCCTCTCTCCGATAACTCAGTGTTCCCCTGTAAGTCCCTGGTGTTCCCCACATAGCTGACCTGGGACTGGTTCACAGAGTGTGCAGGTTCTGACACTCGTGGACAGCCCCTTTAACAGGAATCTACAGCTGCCGGCTGCAGCTGCTGCAGACTCTGTCCCACTGCTGCTTGGGACCAGGCAGCCTCGTGTCCTCTTCCCATTCTACCTCCTCCTTTTGCAGGGTAATTTCTTTATTCTCTCCCTAATTGTACTGCCTCTGTTCATCTGGGTCCCAGGTGACTCTGCTTGCTGTTTGCTCTGTGTTTCTGGCATAACTTTAATGTGGTAGTAGGAGCAGATGAAAAAAGCCTCTATCATCTA
>JAQQSQ010002610.1:0-10527 GCA_028627145.1 Eidolon dupreanum | reverse complement strand
TGTGTGTGTGTGTGTGTGTGTGTATCATTGAACATGGATAACATTCTGATAGGTGTGTAATCTGGGGCTTTCATTGAGTTCCCTACCTGGATTAACAAAGAGACATGTTACAAATGCTTCTGCTCTCTCTGTAATGAACAAAACAGTCACTGAGAGGTGATATGATATCTTAAGAATAGAATACTAGGTTTAGAGCAATTTGTTTTTTCTCTTTTCAACTCTACGGTAAATAGTATCCACATGCTGTGTTCAGGCTGCTAGGGAATGTGATGAAGAAAAAAAACAACAAAAGAAAACATCTTTAAGCAAACGGATTTTATGTATGAATACATGAAACAGTGGTCTTTTTGTTATAATAAATCATAGCTAGTACCACCAATGAGCAATTGGTTGGAAATGTTTTGTTGGTCATGATTTATGGATGACAAGTTTGAATAATTATTAAGCTTAATTGCACTTAAATGATGGATTTCCCCCCCCCCCAATTGTTTATCTTCAGGGCAAGGATGAAAGTAAATGTGTTAGAAAAATTCAGAGTTCAGTGGTTGCTAAATGAGCTTATTAACGTTTACATATGTAACAAGTTAGACCATTAATATGTACGTGCTAGAGATGTAGACCATCTCATGTCAGTCAGTAGAAAGTCTCACACAAACCATTGCTATTTTACTTTTGGATAAACACATAGCTGTTCAATTTCAATCATAAGTTCGGGTTTTCCTGAGGTTAATTTTGGTCTGTCTGTGGTGGGTAAAAGTATTTTCAAGAAAATTAAATGACTATACTTATTTGCCATGCAGTAGGGCATCGGGTCAAGAGCATACAGGCTCTGCCCATTCTGGGGACAGAGGGCAACTAGTCTGATCCCCAAGAGCTTTGCTTTATTTTCACAGAATGATTTTCTAGGCAGCTCATTTTACCTTTAATATTAAGGGGTTAGCAAAGCAGATTTGCCTGCTTTTGCAAAGCAAAAATAAAACCACAGAATTTCTAGAGATCTAAAATCTTGTTATTTAGCTCCTTTTTACAGCTAAAGATGTTATAGAATCGTGTTACAGAGTTTATGATAGATGGGGCAAGTGATTTAAAATTCTCAAATCAGTATACTGGTATAATGGACTGATTATGGATTAGGCTGGCCTCCTACATGGGCTAAAATTTTCTTTGCTCTCATTTCTCTTTGTCTTATTAGTACTTCCATAAATAACTTATTATACAAGTCAGAACATTACTCTTCAAAAACAAGGCTGATCTATATACATCAAGACATATTTCAAACACAGTTCACCAGATTTTTTTTTTTTTATTGTTGCTAGGAACCAAGATTGACTCAGCTGACCTAAGAAATGGGAAGTTTTTTAGAAAGACTCACATGGAAATAAGGAAGCCAGCAATTTTGACCAAATATCTATTTTGTATGAGAATCTAGCAGAATCTGCAGCAACAGGCTTCAGAGAAACAAGTACAGTGGTCCTGAAAGTGTTTTAGTCCATTCGGGCTACTATAAAAATTACCATGGAAGGGGGAGCTTAAATAGCAGGAATTTATTCCTCACGCTTCCGGAGGCGGAACGTCTGAGACCAGGGTGCCCTCGTGGTCTGGTTCGGATGAGAGATCTCTTCTGTGTCATCGTCGGCTGACTCCTCACTGTTTCCTCATGTGATGGAAAGGGAAAGGAGCTCTCTAGTCTTACAAGGCCACTGATCCCAGTCATGAGGGTTCCACCTTCGTAACCAAATTACTTCCCAAAGGCCCCACGTCCTAATACTGTCACACTACAGCAGTTTCAAAGAGACTGGAGCCTGACCCAGGAACTGGAAGTCAGTAACTGGACATAGAGCCTTTCAAAATCCATTAGCCCTAGTGACCTGCTCATACTATAATTAACTTTTATCTTTGAGCTTTTCTCATTTTTGGTTTCTGCTTACTCACAGTTTTTAAGACCTCTTAGATTCTACTTGCTCTGTTAAATCTGTCAACTGCTCAACTTTGTGTTTCTGCACAAATTTTCTGGTATAGGAGATATGATTGGTAGAATTAAACACCAGTATCCCATTTAGGGCGAGCTTTCACCAGTTAGGCCACTGGTCAGCATATAGCTATGATGCACTTGGGTCACATGCCTAATATTTATCAGTCACCTGTTGCCAAGTTGATATAAATAGAAAACTGTGCTCACCTGATGCTCTTCTGTACACAGGAGGCTGTGGGAATTCTGAGACTCAGCCTTCACCGCAGTGGGTTTTCTCAATTGACCACGACAATTAGAAGTGGACCAATATTTCAGGGCTCCTCTTTGCGCCTGGTTTTCCAAGAAAAGAAAATACATATTTTTCTAAATTGTATGATTCATAGTAGAAAATATTCAATATTCTCAAAAGTTAATTAACATTCAGGATTGGTACTTGTTCCATTAAGGTAAGGAAGAGCAGTCCCATTTCTGTTACTGCTGGCATTTAAAACAGCTGTTTACATTTAAAACAGCGCCTCATCGCTGTTTCCTCACGTTGCTCCAGATTTCTTCAAAGTCCGTTGGCATCACCTGTTCTTCAGAGTCTCTGACTCATCCCTTATACTCATGCGAAGGACTTCCCGATGTGAGTTATTTCTTATATACGTTCTGCCTAGAATAAGGGGCATCCACCTCTACTTTCTTACCTACCAAAGTTAGCTTGTGGATGCAAAGATGATGATATCTGCTCCAGGCAGACTTCTTGTGCAGAAAGGAATACATCTGCCTTTTAACCCTTTTACCTTTCTGGGAAAGTACCATGGTTAATCTTTCTCTCTAATCAAATGGAACATTTCACCAAATTTCTATAACAAAAAACTATAATAGCCGTAGGTAAATCAAACGCTTAAGGAAGCTAAAACTTATTAATGTAGTTCAGTGAAATAAGAATATACTATATATAGTATAGTATATTTACACAGTGAAAAATAAAAGTAAACTATTTTAGAGCAATGCGTTATTTACAGCTATTTTCATGTGCATGTTGTTTACAGATATTTCTATGTGTTAAGTGGATAGGACAAGAATCATCATCTGTCTTTGAGGGACACACATTTTACACACACGTGACACTTTTTGGATATGGAACTGCATGAGGCCAAGAGTAGTTAAGTCATTTGTCTGAGTTCATCAGTGTCAAGCAGTAAGGTGTAGTGAAGCAGTATGAGCTTTCTGGGTGGTTCTGTCTCTACATTTAAATTCTCCCACTTTCTAGTCATGTGACTTTGGGCTGATTACAAAACATTTTTAAGTCTCAGCTTTTTCAGGTGCAAAATGAGGATTATCACAGAGTTAAGAAAACAGAGAAAAGGTATATAAAACATACTTTAATCATCGAGGAAGTGCTCAGTAGGTAGAAGAAGGGGAACTTTGGGCTGTACGTTCAGTGGTTTCCCTATTCCACCATAATTCAAGAACTAAAAATATTTTCTCAGAGAAAAGGGATGAAATTACGCAAAATCTAGAAAAGATGTATCTTGACTGTTTTTGTCCCAAAACATTTACTGAGTATCCAGGATCATTCAGAGCCAGGTATTAGAAAAATCCTTTGGTCCCAGAGGTTAAGAAACACTGAAATTTCACAAAGAGAGAGTATAAAGAAATAAGGACAACTTGGCCTCTAAACATCTCTGCTATTTACTGCAGTTTCTATTCATTTCACTGGCTTTGGGGTGTCCTTCTTGCCCATTCACACATCTACTGCAAAGCACCCATTGCTTATAACCAGCTTCCTGTTCTCTGGGCTATTTTGTGGGAAATTCCTATTCTCCAGGGCTGTCTTTGAACCGATGAGTCAAACAGTTACCTAGTATTTTATCAATTCTGCAAACCTGCTCTGAGATGTGTAACGCATATAAATAATGAAAAATCAGGGCTTCTCTCTACAAAGATGTACTATAGGTTTGTCTCCAGAAGAGACAGAAGCTACTAGAAATTTCTGAAAAGCAACTGGAAAATGATGAAATTCTATTCTACATTCTAGTCCCCCAAATTATTCAACATCAGCTTTAAATTTTTTAAAAAATTACGGTAGTCAAAAGATAAACCAGTATAAATATAAAGTAAGGCAATATATTCATTACAGCACAGTTTGGGTTTGGGACTTAAAAATATCAAACCTACTTCCAGAGAGAGCCATTTAATATTTCATACCATCTCCTGTCCTAAAAGTAGATAGTTGAAATATATTTCTCTCTCTCTGATCTATAAGTCTGTATGGCCTCAGTAGTTTAGCTTAATGAGTTCCTGTTTTATTATTATTTTTTTCCTTGAAATTTTCTTGGCTTGTGAAAATTACTCAATGATAAGCTATCTTAGACTATTTCAACCACCTTCCTTGACACCCACACCCCTACCTCTCTGTTATTGTTTCTCCTGCTTCTTTGTTATCTATTGTAATCATCTTCTCTCTGAGGCTTTGTGTTGGTACTAAAACCTTCTGAGTTGTTTTGGAATAATCTGGCATGATCCGTGTTTTATTTTTGATCTAAAAACAAACAAACAAACAAAAAATGAAATTCCACAAACCAACCCATCGTTGTATGCAACTATTACTTGGCGTGAGCCTATCTCATTTCATAACCACCTCCACTCTTTCATCTTACATAATGCAAAAAGTAGAGGTTTTAATGAAATCTTTCTGACAGTTACGTACTTACCCTCACAGCCATCATCCAACATGTGGGTATAGTCTAATGGCCTCTGTGCTTATGCATGTATTTGGAGAAATATGTGCAGAACTTAATCTAAATTCAAAAATGATGTCCATCCTCTAGTTTTTTTATTATTATTATTATTATTCTAGGACAAAAATACTTATGTTGGCACTTAGGAAAAAAGTTAAGCACACTGGGATATGCATTATGTATCGTGATTATAAGAGGATTTTACACTGAAGTTGTATTTATTAATTCTCTTGAGCATTCACTAAGCTTTGTTTTCTAAATTATGGAAACTGGACAGATCACATTTAAGTTTTGCCAAAATTAGTGCTAGAACTTGACCCATTGAAAATTGTGTATAGTGAGTGTTCAAATCACAAAATGGTATTAATATTAATTTGGATTTGAATGATCTTTCTGCACAAAGCAAATGGCATTTTTTGAGGCACATTTTGGGCTCTGAATTTTCTGTTCAGGTGCTGCTCAATGGGGAGACAACAGCTGAGAATGTGCATCACCACTGATTGCCTCCACGTGAAAAATGAGTAATTCAGTGAAGGTCAAGGGAGGAAGTGTTATGCCCAAGGGATGGTGGGAGGGAGAAGAGAGTCATCCTATAAATTCTGTCCTATCCTTTTGCCTTTTCATGAAGGCCACCTCCCCTAACATGGAGACAGATTGTCAAGGGTGACTGAGATATAATTCATATAACAAAATTCACCCTTGTTAAGTGTTCTGGTCAGTGTACTGGTCAATGGTTTTGCAAAGCTATGCAACCATTACCGCTATCTGATTGCAGAGAATTTTCATCATGTTGGTAGTCACACCCTTTCCTGCACCTTCTCTCTAGTCCCAGTTCCACTAACCTACTTTTTATCTCTCTAAATTTGCCTTTTCTGGGCATTTCATATAAATAAATGATATACACTACATGGCCTTTAAAAACTTTAATAGGCGTTTTTATTGAGATAACTGTAGGTTCACATGACATCATAAGAAATAATATACACTGGTCCTATATGTTCTTAACCCAGTTTCCAGCAATGGTGAGATCTTGCATCACCATAGGACAGTATCATAACCAGAATACTGACATGGATTCCAGCTATTAATCTTATTCAGATTTCCCCAGTTTTACCTGTAATCATTTGCATGTGTGCAAGTACATGTGCGTGTATTTAATTCTAAACAATTTTGTCATGTGTACATGTCCACCACTAAATCAAGATATAGGAGAGTTCCAGAACCACACACCTCTGATGCCCCCTCACTGTCCTGATCATTGTGACCACTAATTTGTTTTCCATTTCTAAAATTTTGTCATTTCAAAAATGTTCTATAAATAGAGTCAAACAATACCTAACCTTTAGGATTGACTGTTTTTACTTAGCATAATTCCCTAGAGATCATTTGAGTTTTCACATGTGTCATTAGTTCATTCCTTGTTTTATGGAAATGTATTCCATGTAAGTAGCACAGTTTAACCATTTACCCACTGAAGGACAGGTAGGCCATTCCAAGTTTTGGGCTGTTATAGATAAAGCCACTCTGAACACCCTTGTTCATGTTTTTACATGAATATCAGTTTTCATTTCTCAGGGATAAATGCCTATGCATGCAATTTGGGGTCACACAGTAATTGCATGTAAATTGTATAAGAAATTACCAAACCATTTTATCATGTTAAAGCCTTATCAGCAAGACTTACATGAACAATATAATTTCTCTGCATCTTTGCCAGCATTTGGTGTTGTCACCGTTTTTTATTTTAGCCATTTTGATAGCTATGTCGTGAATATGTGGCTTTTGTGACTAGCTTATTTCATTTAGCACATGTCAGGCTTCATCTATATTGTAGCATGTACCAGTATTATATTTTTATTGCCAAGACTACATTTCGTTCGTTCATGAGCTAATGGAAGACTGTGTTTAATAGTAAGAAAAATGCTTCCTGATTTCTTCATATTAAAATATTAAAGTTTAGATTCTATTTTTAAAAGTACCAAGCACCATTATTAGATGCTTTCTATGTAGTCTCACATGAGTTTCATAAAACCATATGATCTAGGTCATGATAGAGAAACTGGAAACTCAAATATTAAATCAAGCTTATGTGAAAAAAAATAACAAATCTTCAGGAAGATTTATTTAACATGCCAAAGTCAGCTTTGAAAATAAAATTTTAGTACCTCAAACTCACTACAGACCCCACCATATGCTTCCTTGTCTCCCATCAGATTAATTCACACACTTGGCCCGTTTGGCCTCATGAGAATTTGAGTTCGCCAGACCTTACTTTCTAAACCAACTTATAGTAAGGGGATTAAGATTCATTCATTTACTGCACAAATATTTATTGAGAGCCTAATATACATGGGGTCTGCAGAAGATACTGAGATTAGAAAAGGCTAATTAACTTAACCAAGGTCACAAATTTAGTAAAAGCAATGATTAAATACTACATTGCATATTGAAAGTAAAATTTCATCTTTAATAGTTATTTTCTTTGGATCTTAATTAAAGCAATCTAGGGGAATATTTTAAACCTAAGGTGCTTCATTAGTGATCATAAATGTTTTCTACACAAGTGAAATATTAAGGATTATTTTGAAAACATAATTTCTACTTAGCTTGTCAAATATATCATATTATTTAACTCTGTTGGCAAAGAATCCAGTAGCCGAGCTGTGTGACATGTTGGCTCCCCATTGTAAGTCTTGTCCAACCTCATTACGGATAGCTGGAACATAGATATTAAGCACAATATATCATTAAGTCACTAATAAACTTGAGTCACTTCTTGACCAGTTTTCTCCATCCCCCACTGTCGATGAGTAATTTATCTCAAACAGCAATATGCATAAGTTGCCTCAAAAAGAAGGGACATGGTATTATCAGTCACTGCATGGACGAGTTATAGCCAGCTCCATCCCAGGAGAGAGCAGATGATTACAATCAATAATCAATCAAAGAACTAGTGACAGTAATCATACATCACCTTCTGCGGAAAGTTTCATTCAAAGCTTAATATTTCAAGATCCAATTTCTGGATGCATTGGGCACTTAGCCATTATCCTGAACCTGCTCCTGGCAGAGCAAGCCTGGAATGTGGAACACGTATTTTGGAAAAATTAGAAACAGTAGAGCAGAATTGAATATGAAGGAGAAAAAAAAATTGTTCCAGTCATTTCCTGAGTCGCCTTTACTCACTGTACCCTGTTTTGTGCACAGCTAAGGCTGTAGCTGGTATACCACAGAAATGCATGTCTTTAATCAAGCCGATGTATTATGTGAAACTTGTCAGCAGAGATTTTATAACTAGATATTAAAAGCATGTCCAGTAAAATACGGTCCAGTAAAAGGCACAGTCTCTATAAAACCAGGATTAATTTGAGAAAATTGTCTAGGAGGTTTATTGGAAAGTGAATCCTTTTTAAAAATACTAAAATGATTCTTCAAATGGGAACAGTATAAAAAAATACAAAAACCTGTCTGTTTGGAATGGAAGGAATATATTCTGGGAAAATTGGCACACAGGATTTTCCAAACTCAACAATTCAGCAAAATGTTTACTGAACGGCTACTATGCACAAGGACAGTGTATCTGGACCGAAATAACTGGTATAGGAAAAAACACAGATGTCTGATTATGCAGTGCAAAGTGCTTAGAGCTGTAAGAGTTTAGGCAAGTGCTTTGGGGGCACAGGGAAGGTGATAATAAGGGCCTGAGGGAGTCAAGAGTCCTCATGAGGAGGTGGCTTTTGAACTGGGAATAGAAAAAGAGTGGAGCAAGGTCATTCCCAGTACAAGATCAGGCAGGCGCTGAGGTAGGATTGGAGAACAAAGGAGCAAGGCATTTTCCAGCAACAGCATGAAGGTCTGAGGTTGGATAGCAGAGGAAGGTGCAGAGAATTTTGGTCAGAGGAAGGATCACATACCGGGGAGAGGAGGAAATGGGGCCACAAAGGTGTGCTGGGGCTGGATTCTCAGGGGAAAGTGGATAAAACAACTTGGAATTTCAAGAAGCCCTCTGACCATAAAAATGGAGAAAAGACAAATGGAAAGCTGGGGTTGGACGGGCTAAGTAGTAGGCTGTTTCTTCCTAAGTATTTTACTCAGTACAACCCAGCGTCCTCTTAAAAAGGACATTACAGAGATCTGGGCGTTACCAGACAGTCTACTCTTACGTATCTAAGGAGCAGGACACTGTGTTGTCAATATAAGGATTTTCAGTAAAGCTGGAACCATATTGAAACTCGAATGTTTTTGGAGAAGAGGGAGCTTCTGTTCCAGATCTCTGGCAGGGCTCCCATTCTTAAATTAAGGCCAGGCGAAAATTGCTGTGTTTGATTTTACCCCCAATCTCGATCTTTATCAAAAACAAGTTTGGAAATGCCCCAAATTCCATCCATCTCTTAGGATGTGTACCCTTTCTTTCAAGCTAGAATGCCTTTTTTTTCTTTTATTACTGATTTTGCTTCTTTCTGAAGGATCATTTCAATGTTTTGTGAAAAAAAAAAGGCTAATTCCCAAGAAAACTCCTAGACATTTTTACAGAGAAGTTTGCTGCTTTTTAAATGATCTCTTCTTTAAAGTTCCATGTTGCCAACAGTCAGGATCTCTCAGAGAACCAGGTTTGATTATTATTTTCTTCATGTACGGTGTAGACTCAGTGCAGTGCTTTCTGATTTTAATCATGCTTAAGGTGATAGAAGCTGTCAATAAGAGGGTGCAGGGAGCCTGTGCCGTTTGAGTGTGGGGTTATTGGATTTGATTCATTTTATACTGGAGAGTTTAATCGGGAACTCTGATTTTCTTCCTCTGAGTTTCTCCCCCAGGTCCTTATCATGGGAAACCATCTCCGGTCTAGAGGACAAACACCAACTAGAAATAATACCTTGCTGTAATTTTGCTTCAGGAAATAAAAAAAAAAATAAGTGCAGTAATAAATAAATAAATAGATAAAGCCATATTTAAAATCTTCCTTATGATATATTTAGACTGGGTTTGCAAAACATAAACAAGAAACCGTTGAGTAGAATTTTGAAATTATTAGCTTTCATTAGTTCTGAAATTAGGCTGTTGTGGGGTGGATTTTTGGAAATTAGCTTTTTCAAAATGATGTTTTCTATTCAATGTTGGAAAGTAAACACAGCTACTGTTGAGGCTGCTGCCTGGAGGCAAATACACAGTTAGCTGGAATCTTCTTCCTGGATATAAATATCTCCCGGGCTTCTAACTTGGAGACTTAAAATTACAGTCTAGAGGAGGCAGCTATAGTCCACAGCATGTATGCATTTTTGGACCTCCTATCGCCACCTCGTCTCCTCAAATAATACTTGTCTGGAAAAAATAAAAAATGACACAAAGAAAACAAAGAAGTAGTTCCTTAGAGACAAAAGCATATGACTTCACTGTCAATGCAAAGTGTGTATTTCACCCTTGGGATACTGTAATTATGCTTCATGTCAGTTGTCCAAAGCCAGTCACTGGTCTCCCTACGTTTGTTCCCCCCTCTTATCTGCCTTACAGTCCCGTTTCGCATCTCTGAGGAAGTATAGCTCTTATCCATGAGTGCCAGAATTTTCTGCTTTCTGCTCATCATTGGAAGACTACCCTTCTTTTTCCCTTTCCCAAATCTAAATCTCATACTTTTTCTCAGTCTCCAGCTGCCTGACTTGATGTCTGGGAATGATCACCAAGAGGGTTTTCCCAAAACAGAACTAAACATTTTTTTCCAGCCTTGAAACAGCTGTTGGATTTGGTCGTGCGTCCTCCATCCCCAGCATGGCATCAAACCTCCACGTCTGAATCCCAACCTACCTCTCAAATCTATTTCAGTAGCCCGCCCCC
>JAQQSQ010002609.1:0-10528 GCA_028627145.1 Eidolon dupreanum | reverse complement strand
ATGACAATGCCTGTGATGCAAGGAGCTCTAAGCGGTGCTTAAACAGCCACCTGACAAATGGTGTTCATATTTCATAATGCAAAGAAAGGCATTCCTGAAATTTCAACCACTACATTTAGAAGAACATGCAATGCACATTTAAATAAACGAGAGAGAAGCAGCGTGAACCGGCTAGTTCTATGTCGGAAGCGAGCCCTGTCATGCTGGAGTCACATGGGGCGCCTTGGCTCACACCAAACGCCCCCATCTACCACCAAACGCCCCCATCTACCACCAAACGCGTTCATGCTTTTTTTCATTCTAAGACTCAGCATAAACTCACTCTAAATCTAAGAGTGAATGACTATTATACTTGAATGGGACAAAGGAACAATGTTTGTTGTTGAATTCCCAGCAGAAGAAGCAACTATTTTTTTGGTGGTCGGGGAGGGTGATGGGGATGATTTTTTTTAGAAATCCTGAACTCACAGCCCGTATACAGCCCTATCACTCATGACCTAAGACGAGAACTCCGGTGAGACTCACACTTACCCGTGCCTCCGGGGCTGCCTGTCTTCTTAGCGGCTTCGTGGCGCACCCCTACGACCACTGTCAGTGACAGTACTCATCGTCACTGCTACGCAGGAGTGCTACATACAATCTGCCCTCGGTGTTTTACAAACATTTTTACTCGTTACAACGATCCTGAGAGATAAGCAGGATTATTCCCATTTCACGGGTGGAGAAATTGAAGGTAGGCGACGTTAGGTGACGTCCCCAAAGCTTAAACTCTCGGATTCGTCACACGGGCTTATATCCTGACTCTGCAGCAAATTACCTGGGCCGCCTTAGGAAACTGACTTGACTTCTCTCTACTTTAGCTTCCCTATCTGAAAAAAAAAAAAAAAAAAAAAAAAAAACTGGAAAATAATCATCCCTACCTCACAGGTTTCTCGTGAGCAGTAAAATAAATGCAGACAAAACACTCAGAACAGTGCCTGGCCAACGGTAAGTGCTTAAAGCGCTGGCTGTGATTACGCCCTTTTTTTTTTTTTTTTTTTTTTTAACGCAAAATCATTTAAGGAGGACAAAATTCATCGCTTTGGCTTGCAGCTGACAGGGCGAGGGTCGTAGCGAAAAGCAGCCGAACGGTGCCATACCTGTGTATCCAGCTTTGCAAGCGCAGCTGAAGCCGCCGGGGAAGTTCTGGCAGACGGCGCCGTGGCGGCAGGGGCCGGGCAGGCACTCGTTCACGTCCCGCTCGCAGGCGCGGCCCGTGAAGCCGTCGGGGCAGCTGCAGGCGAAGCCGCCCACCAGGTTGTGGCACGTGCCGCCGTTGTGGCACGGGGCCGGCAGGCACTCGTCGATGTCGGCCTCGCACGCGCCGCCCGCGTAGCCCGGCGCGCACTGGCACACGAAGGGCGGCAGCGGCTCGTTGGCCACCACGATGGCGGGCGCGCTCTCCTGGCTGCGCAGCGCGGCGCCCACCGCCAGGCGGCGCGCGCAGCTGCCGCCGTGCCGGCACGGGCCGCGCGCGCACGCGTCGTGGTCCGCGGCCTCCAGCCGCGCGCCGCTCTGCCGCAGCAGCAGCTCCTTGATGCTGTCGAAGAAGGCGGCCGCGCCGCCGGGGCTCAGGTACTGGCCGCCCGCGCGCCGCACGGCCGCCAGCAGCAGCGTGCGGTTGTCGCGCTCGAAGGCGCCGTACAGCTGCACGGCGCTGCCCAGGCCGGCCAGCTGCGCGCCCGCGATGCGCAGGAACGGCAGGTAGTGGTTGGTCAGGAAGTCGCGCACCGTGGGGACGCCCAGGCGCAGCACGACGCTGCTGTCCACCGTCGCGTTGGAGAAGCCCGCGAAGAACACGCGCACGCTGCTGGTGACCGGGCTGTGCAGCCCGTCGTCGCTGAGCACCGTGAGGTCGAACGTGCCGTCGGCGGCCCGCGGCTGCGCGCTCAGGTCGCAGGTGCCGCGCGGGATGCTGAAGAGGCCGGCCACGCCCGAGGTCAGCGAGCAGCGGAAGGTGTCCAGCACGTCGGGGTCCTGCGGCTTCACCGAGCCCAGGGTCCCGCCGGGAAACACGTTGCCGAAGTAGTTGACGAAGATCTCCACCGTGCGGGGCTGCGACGGGTTGTCGTTCTGGTCTATGACGGCGACGTGCACGGTCCCCGTGGAGGACATCTGCGGCACGCCCGAGTCCCGGGTCACCACCGACAGGTAGAAGTCCGCGATCTGCTCCCTGTCGATCTCCCGCGTCGTGCTCAGCACGCCCGCCGTGCTCAGGCTGAAGTAGTTGGTGGCGGGACCCGTGCTCAGCAAGTAGTAGGTGAAGGGGCCCTGGTTCGGGGGCAGGTCGGGGTCCGTGGACTGCAGCGTCGTCACCAGGGTCCCCGGGCGCTTGTTCTCCATGACCTCGCCCTCGCGGACAGTCAGCACGGGCCCGTTGTCGTTGATGTCTTCCAGGGTGACCAGTAAAGAGGCACTCCCCGTGGCGGAGGGCGTCCCCGAATCCACGGCCAAAACCGTGAGGTTATAGACCGGGAGGGCTTCGCGATCCAGCTCCGCCGTGACGGTGATCTGCCCCGTCTGCGGATTGATGGAAAAGGCGCCATTCTCGTTCCCTGACCCGATAAAGTACGAAAACCTGCTCCAGCTGGGGACGGAGTCTGAGTCGAAGGCGCTGACAAAGGTCACGTGAGTTCCCATCGGGACCCCTTCACTGATCTGAACGCTGTAGACACTTAGACTGAAAATGGGCGGGTCGTTGGCGTCGAGCACGGTGATGTTCACAGTGACCTCATCTACGTCCGCGCCCCTGATGCTGCCAAAATTCTTGGCCAGGACCTTCAGAGACACCCTTTCTTCGTTTTCTCTGTCAAGGAGTCCAGAAACATAAATCTGTCCAGTCTTCTTATTGATCTGGAATCCCTTCTTTCTGCTGTTACCAAAAATCAGATAGTGTACCTCGCCGTCGGCACCCAGGTCTCGGTCGCTGGCAAACACTTCCCCCACGAGCGTACCTCTGGGAGCTGCTTCTGAGATTTCAAAATAGTAACGTTTGGAAACGAACCGCGGCACATACTCATTTGTCCCTTTCAGCTGAATATTGACAGTGGCGAAGCTGCACCTTTCTTCGTCGGGGACATTGAAAGCTTTCACAGTCAGGTGGTAGCTCTGCTTGGTCTCAAAATCCAAGAAGCCTTGAGTGGTGATGACCCCCGTGTTGGGGTCGATGACAAAGAGGTCACTGTCAGACGACTGCACAGCATAGGCGATCACGGCGTTGGTTCCAGAGTCAGCATCGGTCGCATTTAGGTGGATAACCGTGGTCCCGCTTGGGGCATTCTCCAAAACGGTTGGCAAGTACTCATCGGGGAGGAATACCGGAGAATTGTCATTCACGTCAATCACACTGACAGTCACACTGCAGTAACCGGTTCTGGCGACCCATCCTCCATCCGTGGCACTGACGGTCATTTCATGTTTCTGGCATAGCTCGTAATCGAGCGCTTTGGCGAGTGTTAAAACACCCGTGGACGCGTTGATCGCAAAAACGCCCCCCTCGTTGCCCGAGGAGATGCTGTACCTGATCACGCCATTCATGGCAGCGTCTCTGTCTCGGGCGGAAACCGTCCTGACCATGGCCCCGACACTGTGGCTTTCAGGGAGGGCTGCGGTCACATGGCTCTGAGAGAATTCAGGCGTGTGGTAGTTCTCCTCAGTAACAACTACCTCAACGGTTGCTTGGGAGGAGAGTGGCGGGTTCCCTTTGTCCTTGGCAGTGACGGTGATCAGAAAGTTCTGATTCAAGTCAGAAATCAGGGATGATGCCACCGAAATCCACCCCGTGCTGTTGTCCAGCTTAAACTTTCCTGAATGATTTTCCCCAGAGATGAAGTACTCCACTTCAGAATTCAGCCCAAAATCTTTATCATCTACTGCAGTCACTTTGATTAACTTTGTACCGACTTTAACATTTTTGGTGACTGGAGTAAAATATTTAATCTTAAGGAACTGAGGTGCATTGTCATTACTGTCCACTATGTTGATGGTGACAGTTGTCTCACTAAGTAAGGAAGGGTTACCTCGATCTGAACATGTCACTATGAAACTGTGTCTGTTGATGTTCACATTACTGAAGCCACTGACATTCTGGTATTTTAAGACCTGTTTGTTGAAAATCTCTCCTGTGGTGGCATTAATCCTGAAATACTCTGACTGAGATTTTATGAAATAAAACACTTGTCCGTTTGACCCCTCATCAGGATCCGCTGCAGATACCTGGGTCACTTTAGAGCCAATTTCAGAAAGTTCAGGGCAGTCTAAATAATAGGAGGGTCTGCTGAATCTTGGAGCGTTGTCATTGACATCTGTCACAAATATTGTGACATCTGTACTTACAGTCCAGCCAGAGTCATGCGCAGAAACTCGGATTCTGTAACGGTCCGTATCTTCTCTATTCAAAGGCCTACTAATGACAATATCCCCCGTGCTGGGATTAATTGTAAACGGAAGACTTCTGTCCATTATAGAGTATCTACTAATGGCATTTACACCGATGTCTTCATCAGAAGTTGTGACACGTGTAACTGTGTATCCTAATGGGGAATTTTCAGGAACATGGGCACTGAATATTTGAGAAAACCTGGGGGCATTATCATTTTCATCTAAAATGTTAATGATGACTTTTACTGAGGTACTCTGAGAAGGGGACCCTTTGTCCGAGGACTTTATGGTCAGCACATACTGCGATATTTTTTCCCTGTCTAAAGGTCGAATGCTTCTAATTTCACCAGTAGCATGATTGATGCTGAAACTGTGTTCGTTGTTGCCATTTACAATTTCATAATCTACTTGTCCGTTGGGCCCACTGTCCTTGTCCATCGCTGAGACAGTAAGTATTTTTCGAGGAGAAAGATTTTCCAATATTTCAGATACAAATGGATCTTCCTTAAAAACCGGGGCATTGTCATTGACATCTAACACAGTGATGTCGAGTTTCTCATAAGAGGAAAAAGGAGGGAAACCCCCATCTCTGGCCTCGATCCATATGACAAACTTTTGGATCCTTTCAAAATCCAGGGGCTGGCTGATGGAAACCTGTCCTGTCAGCTGGTCGATTTGGAACGTGTTGCCGAGATTCCCACTTGCAATGTAATAGGACAAAGGCTCGCCTCGCAAGGAGGACCCCGTGACAGTGGTGACGTGAGTGCCCACCGGCTGGTTTTCGGGGAACATGAACGTTCGCTCTTTGGCTCGCACTTTAGGGAAGTCCGCCTTGTTCACGAACCGGACAGTCACCGTTGTAGAGTCTGTCTTTGGAGATGGGCCACCGTCTTTCACGTGTACAGAGAATGTCACTTCCGAAGCTCCGTTTAGCGGTCCAGCTGCCATGATAGCTCCCCTCAGCGGGTCAATGTGAAATTTTTCAGAGTTTCTACCCGAAAGGGAGTAATGCAGTTCAGAATTGGGTCCGATATCAGCATCTGTGACTGTGACGGCAAAGACGAAGGAACCTATAAAAGAGGGAGCACGCAGTTATCATCACGGGGACCCCAAATACAGCCCCCATAGGAGCTTATGCGTATAAAACACTGTATTGCTGCCTGTGTGGTTTTATTTTCTCGTGGTTACTAGGGGAGAACAGTGTCTCCTACATCATCTCTGAAGTTCCCAACTCGAAGCTACTCAATGGTGGCCTTCGGGGGCTGGCCTGCTGTTTTCTGCCGGAAGCCCACGCGGTCTGCGGGAGTTCACACCGCGCCGTGCGCCTAAGAGAGAAACACAGCGAAGAGCAATGGCCGATCGTCACACGACATGGTTGCCAGGGGGAAAACCTGCACATCGCACAACTGCCGACAGCATGATGACACACGTGAGCTTGAAAAGCTATGCTTCTGCCCAACGGGAAAAGATAACTGCTCCATTATTTCTCAGAACATCTTTGAATTACCATATATGTGATCATATCAACACAAACGATATTGAAAAATGACTGTCGACTCCCTATACCCACTGTTTCCTGCAAAATTCTTTCCCCTGTGAGCTGTTATCTCATGGAGGCAAAGCATATGCATCTATGTACATATAACTCTTCTATGCGTCAACTAGAACAATTGTAAAGTGCTAAGAAGTAAGAGCTGAGAAAGGACCTCGTGTGGATTCCAAAAGTGAGCGCTTGGGACAGATGCCAGTGACACAGGCGGTGATGGAGACATGCAGAGATGCTGCCCGAAGGACGTGTTTTCGAGATGCTCAGCAGAAACCTTTCCCAGACCTGCACGCCTATCCCTGCAGAAGGGTTTCTGACAAAACTGAAAAGTCATTTCTAAAAAAAAAAAAAAGGGCAAGCGATTCTGACTGACTCCGTCTCACGGGGAGAAGCTGCTTTAGCCCTCCCTCTCTGGAGAGAGGCCACACTGCATCGCCACTGGGTGGACGTGACCCGATGCTGCCGCCAGCGTCACTGCAGACGAAGGCCTTCGCCAGGGACTTCTGACTCAGATGTGGACACTTCTTTTAGATAGAAAGTTGGCACAAAAATTTATGAACTGCATCGTTTCCATTGGTATCAGTTAGACATTCTCAAGTGAATACAAGATCAAAGGTCACTGAGAGGAGGCATCCTGGCTCCATTTATCAAGGAAAATTAAATTAATTATGGTCTTTATCTGTATATTTTCCTGTTGGAAAACTCCTCTCACAAGCTACAGATGGCAGATGATTTGTGCAGTTCCTAAGAGAGTATGTCATTCTTTTCAAACAAGCAAATGAAACTAAACTAAATTTAAAAGTGATGCAGCATGACAAATACATACTGTCAATATGAACGTGGTTCATTAATGGCTCCATAAACTTACTAACAAACAAACTTGCATCCCTCAGAACTGGAATAAATTCATAATAGTAGTAATAATAATAGTAATAATTTATTAGAATTATTCATTCATTAGACATTTTTGAAAATATATCTGTGAAGCATTGCAGTAAAATATTCATTTTCCACCAACATAGAGAGTTGAATGTCTATCATTCCCCAGATGTTTCAGGTGCCAGGATCTGGCATGAAAAAAAAAAAGACAGCGTTCCTCCTCTCAGGGGACTCGCACACAAATTACATCTCCAGGCAGGACCCTCCTCAACTACAAAGTCATTTTAACCATTTAACTATTATACTACTATTTTAATTATTTAACAATACTCAAGTAAGATTAGGAAATAGTACTAGGAAAGATATGGCAATTACAAAATCTTAAACAGAGCTGGTCTGGAAAGAAAGAATTAATTTATGAGATTCAATGTTCCTTTAATTTTCTTAGGCAAAAAAGTTGAATTTTAGAGCATATGCAAACTTAGGCTATATCAAAAATAAACGTGTTCAAATAACAGAATGTATCTAAAGAGCATGTCCAGTGCATAGTTTCTGTTTATTCACGTCCCAAGAGTTGATTTGAGTACCTGGAGAAGTTGGAGACGGGACGTGTGTGACATACGGATGATGCTGAAATCTTGGTGGATTGTCGTTGACGTCGGTCACAGTGACGAGCACGCTGGTGGAACTGGAAAGGGGCTCTGGGGATCCGGCATCACTGGCGACCACCACTAAGGTGTAATTCTCTTTTGCTTCCCGGTCTAGCAACGCACTGGTGATGATCTGTCCCGTGGACGGGTTGATGGTGAACTGGGAGTTTCCACCGATGAGCCTGTAACTGAAGCAGAGAGCGGAGGGGGCCATGATGCCTCCAGTTACAATACTGTGCAGCATCTATTTACAGTAATTCAAAACCTGAGGCAGAAATGTAAAGAAAGACATTATAAGTAAGAACACACAACAAAGAACACAGCCAGGAGATAAATATTTCGAATTTTATGTGAATATCACACCGACAAGTCTTTACTTTGAGACGTCCAATAACCTCGAGCAGACCCTCTCAAGGTTTGTGGGCTTCTTAAATCATGCAAGACCCCAAAATACACCCAGAAGACTGCAGCGTTTTAAACAGACAAGCCTAAAAGCATAAATCAGAGCATTGCTCTAATATTGTGGTTAATGGCCAGGATCACAAATGAACATCTGTTAAACGAATCTAAAAAATATTTTTCCGCTGTGCGCCATAACATCCCAAAGAAGATCAGTTGAAGATCTTATTCTCTCAAGACAAAACACTGTATTTGACACATATTGACTCTCCAGAATGACTAAGGAGCTGATTATTTATACAGAGCATTCCTAGTTACTAATTCTCTCATTTGTCACCCCTCACACGGCCATGCTGCTTTGCTTCCTTATTGTCAGGAGAGGTGTTGCATCTTCATGGACATTTTGATGCTAACCAGATTGGTTAACCGACTGGGCTTTCCACTGAGAATAGTTTCTCTCTTCTTTCTGAAGAGGAAAACTATCTGTATATATTCTGGAGAGACCAGTTAGAGAAGAAGAGCCTAAGTTTGAAGTTTCAGAAGCTGGCTGTGGTCCATAATTTTTAAAGTTGGAGAGTAGAAAAGAAATAGATGTCCTTTATACCAACAAAGAAATGCCCTTGTTGGAATTAAGTGCATGTTTCTATAGTTTGGTTTGTATTCACTAAACACATAGCAACAGCACGCATCTGATAGAAATAGAAAGAAAAAATAAATAAAACAACCCCACACTGCAGTCAGCAGAGAGCACATTCCTCCTATTCAGCTCACGGCTTCAAACAAAGAATTCAGAGTTCTTATTTTCATCCTTTTTAAGAGAAATAATAAACTGTTGGGGAGTTGGTATTTAAGAATATAAAGGCAAAAACAGAGGCAAAATAATAGCGAAATAAAAAAGAACAGAGGGAGTTTGGTTGAGAAATGATTTCGATACTGATAAAGTACTTGGTATCAGATTTTTAACGCCTTTCGGCAGAAACCACATGCCAGGGTCAGGAGGGAGAGAGAACAGCCTGGAGCAGAAATGACTCTTCATAATCACGGCCCTCAGACAGCAGAGAACCGATTCCCTCATTAAAACAAAAATGTCAGAGGTTCGTGAATAAATGCTTAAAGTTAGAAATTCGTGACTCATGAAATACTCACGTTGCCTTATTTTTCTGAGAAAGTCTACTGGAACCCGAACTATGAGAATCGTGTGGTTTTATTTTGGGAAACCTTCTTTCTACTGGTAGATGTAGAAATTACCAAATAACTTAATAAGAAAAAAGAAAGCAATTCATAGTGCCACAGTTTTATGACAGCAAATATCAGAGTTTGGTTAAATATTTGTTCTTTTAAGCATTCGCGAAGCAAAATAAAAAAAGAATGATGATGAAAAATGCATGCAAGTTTGGATTTGGAGGTTTTGCATCTGACAAGAATGTGGTGTCTCAGAAAGAGCAATGTGTAGCGTGGTGAATGGTGTGAGTTCTGGTCCAGGCTCAGGTAAACGGTCCATAAAGGAATCCTGCACTGTAAATTCGTATTCTTTATTTAACGCAGTTGTACATGCTCTGGTCCATATGACTGTTAAAAGGTAGGTAGCATATTTACTATTTATAAGATGTATAGTCATAATAATATGTGATTAATTGTTCTAGACTTTACTTGACTCTGAATTTTGCCAAAGGTACATTTTATTTTACTATTTTTTTAAATACGAGGCATTCTGTAATATCTCCTAATATCTATAATACCAATTTCAAGCAAATTTATACCTGTAAGAGAGTTAGAGAGAGAGAAAGAGAGAGAGAGATGCGGGCGGGGGGAGAAAGAGAGAGAGAGGGTGAGGGAGGAAGGGAGGGAAGGAGGGAGGTGAAAGGAAGGAAGGAAGGGGAGGAGAGAGAGAGAGAGAGAGAGAGAGAGAGAGAGAGAGAGAGAGAGAGAGAGAGAGAATATGAGAGACTATGAGCGAATGAGGGAGGGAGAGAGGGAGAGAGGGAGAGAAGGAGAGAGGGAGAGAGGGAGAGAGGACTCAAGTGGCAATGCCGAGGGGCCGACTGCCGAGCTGCCGTGTCCAGATGCTCCCGCTCTGTTTTCTGAGTCGTGCATCGGTTCTCACCCCGTCATGGACATCTCTCTCTGCTCCCCTACAATTTCTTCTAAGGTTATGAATTTTATCGGGTTGTGTCTTGTCTTCTTAACACCGAAATGTCCGTGCTGCTCTTCAAAGATCTGCAGCATCTTGTACTTGGTGCCCGCCGAGCACCCCGTAGGGCACTTGACATGCGCTCCCACTCAACCTCGGGATGACCCCACCACTTTGCTTTTGTTGTGGGTTTTTGTAGACGAGGAAGCTGAATCTAAGGGAGACTTGATATAGTTTTGCAAAGAAGCAGCCAATCTACAAATGGTCGACTTAGAATTCGAACTTCTGCCTTCATGACTTCAGTATATGCTTTTCCCATGACACTAAACTATAAGGAAAATCAGACTCGGCCTGAGGGAGTGCAGTGGGGCAAGGCATGCTTGCTGAGGCCATAAGCGACCCTTGCTCACGGCGTGTAATGTAGAAATGGTTTACAGTGATATAGTTCAATGTGAATCAACAAATGTGTTAATTTATTTTCTGATTCAAGAAAAAGAAATTATG